>JARVLU010000600.1:25710198-25730910 GCA_031762415.1 Simpsonichthys santanae
TTAGGCTAACGGCACAGTCTCTAGTACACCGTAAACATTTGCCAAATGTGGAACAATATTTACCCCTCCATAGATTCAACTCCATACGGGATCTCACCATTGTGTCGCCTGGGCCATTTTGCACTGCATACGTTTCTAAAGTGCTCACAGTTCTCTAGTTTTATCTGCCCTTTCCCCAATCGAAATGCTTAAGAAGTGGAAGACTAAGAAATGGAGGGAGAGAGACGAAAAAGGCCACCGACAGAAAGAGGGAGAGAGACACACGGAGGCCTTTTTTTGACAGTAGCTTTTGTGTTTCGATGAACAGGATTTGTCACGAGGCTTTAAAAGAGATTTCCGCGGGGTAAATATGGCAGTTGTGACAGAAAGAGAGAGAGATGATGGTCACTTTAGATGTTTCTCAAGGAGGTTAAAAAAGCCTTGCATTCGGAAGCGATGCTGGGGTTCTATTGTGGCGTACAGGACCATCTGTGTATTCAGACACCTAAATAGAGCAAGGATGCACCTTCCAACTAAGTTGGAATTAGCAAATGAATGAAAAAAAGTGAATTTAAGCTGAAGTAAGCAGGTATGACGAATTTATTGAGCTGCATTTGAAATGCTGCCATGTTGGGTGACTAGAACCTCATCTGTGACAGGAGTGGAGTTTGGATTAAAAAATAAATAAGAGAAGTAGTCGGAGTGTGTGTGCAAACCAATAAACAGGCTCTGTTTGTTCAGCTTAATCTGAAAGTTTTTCTTTGATGGTAGAAAATGTGGAGAACGTGTGCATGTGTGTCTGGCTACGTGCATATGTCAAGGATAGCTGTGGTCTATGCAGAGCTTAATGCAACCCAAAGCCAATCTATCAGTCCACAGTTGCACATGCACACACACACACACACGCACACACACACACACAGCCAGGTGGTGGAAATCCTCGTCACAGCAGCAGTTCTCTCGGGAGAGTAAACCCGGCTGGGTCCAATAGTCTTTTCAAAGCCTTTTATCGAGCAGTTTACAAGTTATGAATGAATATGTTTTATTTGGGGAAACACAGTATTGACAACTACCTATCAATAGTAATGTGACTATTGTCAAGGGTCTGTCAATATTAATGTAATTATGATGTAGCAGGATCAGAGGGAGGCTGGAGTTGAGGGCCAAGTAACATCTCCTGCCCACTGCCATATCAATAGCTGGGATTGTTATTGACAGCCTCCCTTCAGACTTGCAGCACTTGCCAAATATATAACAAGCAGGCACTTCGGTCAATGCCGGGCTGCCTATAAAAATTAGGCATTTGAATTTACATGACTTTTACTGTGGACAGCTGGAAATCCATGTTCCTTATGTAATACTCAAAAGTCACGGTCAATGCAAGCATTTACACAACAGTGGCAGTGCATTGTGTGTGTGTGTTTGCACACACAAAGTGTACAGAGACGCAAGCTAGGAAACTAAAGCTTTTACACGTACACACAGATTGACTTCACAATATTTTGGGACAGCTGATACACCAACATCGCATGCTCTCACACCCACAAAAACACCCACAAATTGGGGAAATGAAGGCTAAAACTATCAGATTCACAAGCTGACCAATATGCATTCTCTATTGTCAATGCCAAGAATAGTTCTTTTAGAAATCAGGACAGCTGCCGGCCACTATACAGCGTCATTTTTGCATTTGTTTTTTTTTTTTGTTAGATTTGCTATATTTACTCAAAAAAAGTATTTCTAACAGTCTTTAGAATAACTTGTACACTTGAAGATGTTAAAAAAGCATTCTCTCCAAAAGAAAAAAAATTGTGACAACTGCCCCGATTGACAAACAACGGCATTATTAACGTAGCACTCGGTTATCACCCCCACCCAACAATCACATCGGTCATGTAATGCTCAGCACTCCTTCTCCCATCTGACAAATGCTCTGCTAATACCAGTAATCTAGTGGAAACGATGTACAGGCATTGCCAATTGCACAATTATTTTGAAAGTGACCAATATTGGCTGCTTAAAACCAGTCTCTTCCTAACCATTGTGTTAGTGTTTGCTAAAAATTAACAGAAAATGAACTGAAAATTAAGAGGTTTTGGTGTTCCATCACAGCTAATAAAACACATTTCTGAAAATGTTAAAATTATATTTTGATTTTGTTCAGACATAAAACATCCAATTTGTATTGCATCACTATGTGTATCTTTGACAGACACAGATAGCACAGTGACTCAAGGCTGACTGCCACAGCTTGCCGAAAACGGCAACAACAATGAGTTTAATGTGGAACCCACTGGAACACTGCTTCAAGGCAAATGGGCCATGGTCAGTGTGAGGAAGGAGAGACCGGGGTACAAAAGCATGTAGAGCATCAGCCTAAAGCCTAGGAGCAGAAACGGGTCCTCTGAAAGCTAGACAATGGGCTTGTGTGGCAGCTACCCTGAAGAGACAGACGGACAAAAGGTAGACACGTCAGACAACACGTCATGAAACTGCCAGCTGGGAGCTCTGAGTTATCGTTTAGTGATACAGTGAACCCCCCCACCCACGCCAAAAAAAGGCTGAAAAGATAAGTAAGGTGAAAAAAGTAGGGGAGGGTGGAACAGATAAGCTCAAACCTCTCCCTGGGAGCTGACCTTGAGACTGATGGTCACAACAAAGGAGGAGGGAACATTCCTGAAGCGCACACACACCTTGGCCATACTGAGGTGCGGGCATCCAGGGAATAGTCTATAGACAGACGAAGACGGCACTTTTTTCTTGACCTTGGCTTTGGTGTCAGGGGAGGGGGGTGTTTAGAGCAAGGGACTAAAGACTGGGGGATGCAGGAAAGATTGAGAGTCTCTGGGGAACAGCATTATGGTTCTTTTTTTTTTTTTCTACTGCAGAAATGCTACAAAGCCACTCATGGGGCTATCATGCCATGCCACTAGAAACACTGTACCTAAAAGTCTCAATTTAGCTCCGTATGTATTGTAGCGCTCAAATTAGCGAGCACTTAGCTATGGTTGTTAGCATAATGTACTGCTGAAATAATGCATAAATGCTCACTTGGTTTTACACGATACTAGAAGAGTAAAATAGGCATGTTGAATTGCAACTTTACATTTCTTCTTTTGTTCATATAATTAATTTATCTAAAAGCAATGGTTTTAAAAAAAATCTGAGCACTTCAGGTTTTTTTTATTTTTTTTAACCGTCATCTTTCTCATTTTATTGCCCTTCTTTCGCCAAGAAGAAGCGAGCGGCTTTTAGCCAAGCCTTGCTAATGTCTTCACTATGAAAAAGGATGAGAATGTCAGATTTAGAACTTTTAAAGGGAGTGATGTCATGAAGCAGACCACAGGCATTACAGGGACACTAAGATCACCCAGGCGGTAACCAGACTAATTGTTATGAGTGTTTCATGAAAAATGAATGTGTGGATGCAAAGATGGGTCTTTCAGTTGTGTGTGCATCACAGACTAATGCTTTATCAAGGCTCCCCTCTTTCACTAATCACCCAAGACTCCTTCGAGCCACGAGGTGAAAGCCAACTTAATGCCTGAACACACACACACATCAGTTAGAACCACACATCTGACTCACAAGAATGCGCTTGGCTTTAGTTTGCTCAGTAGGTAAATTATTTAAAAGAATTAATTGATTTTATGAGTACGAAGGTTGAGAATGCTAAAACCGTATGAGTAATACGTACAAGGGTTTGCAGAAAACAACTTAAAAAGTCATAAAACATTAAAGAGGAGAAAAGCACAATGAATGTGGAGAAAAAAGCAGAACAGATAATAAATGCAAGAACTGCAGTTGTGTCTTTCTTAGGAATCAATGAGAGCAACTCATGCAAATAAAATGTGTTATCCCGTGGAATAATTGACCAGCATCTTCGCTCAACTCTCCTTTTACATGAGAAACATAATCATATAAAAAGTGTCTGATTTTTAGATTCAACTATTTGAACATATGTGGGATAGAACATTGTAAATTAGGAGAAAGGTGCTCTTTGTCTACTAAAAAACAATATGAAATGTGAAGGCTACAGCAGCTTGAAAGAGTTCAGACCTTGTCAAACCTACAGAATAGAAATACTTTTAAAAAGTTTCTCATTCAATATCCATATTCATATCAGTAAAAAAAATCTACACAATAATCTTTTGGGCAATGTGCACATTAAAACTGACAAAAATTCATTCACTTTATTTAGGCAGATTTATCCCATTGAGCCTCGAGGACTCATTTACAAGAGAGACCTGACTATACAAACTAAGAATGATGATGACAGCAACAGTAGATTTTCCTTGGACAATCATAAGAGAGGCATACAGATTTTTTTTTTTTTTTAACAAGTTAAAACAAAGATGTCAAAGTAGCAAAACAGACAGATTATAAGGCAGATGTAGAAAATCAAAAACAGGAACATGTCTGCATTGGTTTCTGCCAGGATTCCAACAGCTTCCTAAAACCATTTAGAGAAGTCAAGGTCGAGAGCTTCAGATCTTTTTGGAAGATATTCCAGGAAACAGGAGTGGAATAGGAGAAGACCCTTTTGCCAAGCAAAAAATGCATGTATAAAAGAAATCAAGACAGTTCAAAATGATTACCGGTGTTGATTGTATTAAAGGCTTAACATCTGTTCAGTGGTTTATGGGATATTTTGCTAACACCAAGTGCAAAAATCACCTTTAGACTCTCATTAAGGTAAAATGTTCACATAAAAAATAAAAAAATAAAACCTCAATCTTATAAGACCATTTCTTCTACATCCTAATAGTTGCACTGCCTATTATTAATATTAGTTTTTTGTCTTATTTTGCTTCTGCCAATCAGTCTTTAACATGAGCAAATCTGTCCTATTCTGATAATAATTCAAGAGCATCAAGTGATAATCTGCGGGGATTTGGTGCTGGCAGACAGTGTGAGATCTGTACAGTCACCAGAAAAAGCTAGATATAACCCACAGACAGATAAGAGGAGAGGAGTGATGATTGGTTTCAGAGAAATGAAGTGAGTAGTCTCCTGAAAATCAATAGAAGATCAACTTTGCCTTAAGTCTCAGGCGGTGCGGACGGTTTTGATCTCTGGCTCTGATTATTTTAGGGAATTATGTGCAGGGATGCAGAACACGGTGCACAAGGTAACTAATCAAAGAGCTACACACACAATGTGTCTCGATTTTCAGAAAATATGAATTGTAATATTTAGCAAAAAAAAAAAAAAAAGACAAAAAAACGATTGAATTGAGTTTAAAAGCAGCACTTAGTTAAAACATAACTCAGATTAAACAAACAACGTTAAAACCGCGACCTTTAACATTAATAGAGAACGCTAGCTATTTCTAATGTAATGAATGATACTAAAGGCATTTATGCCAACCTATATGTTCTACGTAACGTTATAAATGCATATTTACCCATTTTACTTTCGCTGAAATGTCGAAACCAAACCGTGCTCCCTCATACACAGAAGATCTGTTTTTCCGGGTTGTACCGTTTTGTCCCGCCTCTTTAAAAGAATCAACCAATAGTCAACGAGATTCGAATGATTGACAACCACTTGAGCTAATCACATAACGCAGCGCCAACAGCACTGACAACGCATTAAAATCGGTTACTGTATTTAGCAATATGACTCAGTGGATCTTTTGGATAAAGGCGCCTAAACTGTTAAAGACAAACTGTTAATTTAGAGAAAGTAGCACAGTAAGTGCATTTAAGCAATTCAGAATATGTTGCAAGTGAGAGTAGGCTGTATGACTATGAGCAGGAAGTTCTTTACGCAGGTGGACTGTGTCACAAAGTGGGAGTGAAAATTATGTCTGATCCGTAGTATCTGGAGCTGTAAAGGTCTAGCAAAGATTTGGACACGGAATAAAAATAATAAATTAAAAACTCAAAAGAATAAACCATATGCAGGTTAGGTAATATTTTACTTTTTTTCTTTTTATTGATTGATGTTGGTAGTGTGACGTAGTCTAAGGCGATGGATATACTGTACAGGTACAGCTAAAAAAATAGAATATCAGGAAAAGTTCTTTTTTTTAATCAATCACTTCAGAAAAAGATTCATTACACAGAGTGAAATATTTCAAGCCTTTAGCTCTTGTAATTTTGATGATTATGACTTACAGATAATTAAAACAAAGTGTCTCATATACTGTATATATAATTGTGTCACCCATCCATCCATCCATCCATCCATCCATCCATCCATCCAATTTCCTACCATAATCATCAAAATGTCAAGAAATTAAGGCTTGGAGCATTTCACTCTATGCGTAATGAATCTATATACATTTAAAATACTGAATAAGTTTCACTTTCTGAAAAGATTGACAAAAAATACAGTATAGAACTTTTTCATGATTTATTTATTTATTTATTTATTTTTTCTTTTTGTATGTACCTTGATCACAACTGGCCTGCCAATCTGGCCTCGTTGCTGGTCATTTACTTAAAACTTTGTTTACACTCCCCATAGCAATTAGCCAACTACAGTATAAAACCAAGACAATTAAGTTAGTTATTTTTATTTTTTATTTATTTTTTTATTTTTTGATGTGCACAGTTATTTTTGTTACTGTACTGCTATTTGTTTGATTGTTTTTTTTTTTTGTTTGTTTTTGTTTTTTGTTTTTATTTTGGTTCTCTGTCTGTGTATTGGAGCTCCTATTACACATCTTACGAACAAAAACTACTGTCATGGATCTGGTCAGCTGGACTTTCAATTCAATTGATAAAATCTTTTCAACAAAGCAACAGGATCCTGGAGAGCCCCCATGCCCCACTGAGACTCACTTGGCAGATCCTTGGGGAGTTTGGGAGCTGATGTGTCTTTCTGTTTTGTCTCAAAAGGACGCCAAAGACATTTATATAATTGGATTCATGATAGCAGGGTTTCTGATTTTTGGCATCGGTGGATTTCTATGTTATTGGCTATTGAAGAAGACGGCAGCAGCAGTTTCGGCCATGGCAAAACTGCAGAGTCTGTAGGAAGAATTGATTCATGCTTTGAGTACTCAAAATCAGCTGATTTATGAGCTAAACCGTAAGATGGAAGCAATTTGAAACAATTGCAGGCCACCTGCAGCTTCTGGGACTCACCAGCATGTTGGAAACAAACTTGGAGGAGGCTCATAAGCACAGACCAGTGGAATGCCCAGAAATCTGGCCATTTTGGATCATGAAAGCACCATCAGGACTCAAGGCTGACAAGAAAAAAAAAAAAATTGTGGCTTATCTGAATCTGATTGGCTGGTTGGCCTTGGAAGCAGGCTGACTTATCACATTTCTTCTAGAATATGTGTAAACTAAGGAAACGCTTTGTTTATTGCACAATTACTTTTTTTGGCACATTGTGAAACAGAGTTTGGCACCTTTGATATAATTTGTTCTCCCCCAAACCCTAATGAGGTCCCAAGATATTTAGCTGATGGAGGAACTTATGTCACAAGGTTGCAGTGACATTTTATTTTTTGTAAATCTTTGTATAGATATTTGTATTTGCAGATGCATATTTAAAACTGCATGGTTTCTTATGGAATATGTGCACTTCTATCATCTCATGTATGTGCAGATTTACAGTACATATACTGTGCGTATTAATGTTTAAAATCTTAAAAGGATGGAGTTTTTCCTTCATATATGCCCACCCATAACACGTTTCCACTGCAACATTTGCTTTCTGTTATTTTAAGACTTACTGTTAATAGAATGGTCAAAACAAAATGTTAAAAGAAAAAAACAAAAGTTTTTAATGCAACTGTATCTTATGGAGACCACATTAAAATTATGTATCAGAGTCAGAGAGTCTTTATTGTCATTTGCACCACATGTGGTACATGTGATGAAACGAAATTATGTACACAGGGTCCCAGTTACATCCAACAATAAAATGTAAAATAAAACACTACTAAGCTCTAAGATGTGAACTAAGAAAAACACCAACTAAACATACACTAAGCACTAATATCATAGAATAACATTACTTAGTATCCTTTTATTAGGGAGACATTTCTTGAAACAAATATTCTTACCAGTGAAGCATGCAGCGTTAAATGATATTTCAAATAAAATAAAACAACATCACGTTTGTTATTTAGACCTGGTCTATGCACAAATCTGTGTGTTTTTGGGCTACATCTATTGTCACAATGTTTCAGCCCATCCCTTTTTCAAATCAGAGAATATTCAGTCCACCTTGACAGGAGCATCTGAAGATGACCTCTGTCCCGTCAGACAAATGACAGGAGGAAGCACAGCGGTGCTTTCATAAAGCCGCAGCACTTGTAACAGGTGGCAAATTGCATTACGTTTCCATCTGAGCGGCAGAGATCAGGAACACAGATCCACGCTCATATTTAAAAAAGAAAGGTTTCTAATCATCAGAATTGTCATGTGACATCATTAAGCTGCAGAATGTAGCTTGTGTGAGCTGGACTGTGTATCAAAGCAAAAATAACAAGGTTTTGGAGATGGCTTTCGGTCAGCCGGCCCCAGTCGACGGCCTACTTAACAAGGTTATACGTTCAGAACCCAGGAGCACCCAAGTCTTATAGGTTGATGTGGTCAGTTAATCATAAGAATTGTCCATTAAAAAAACAACACCCATTTCTTATGGACCCATTGTAGCTTTCTGATGCTTCCTGAAATACTCGTGCAACCTGCCAATTAGGAACTCATCTTTGTCCATTTATTTATTCGGACAGTTTGTAGAAATCACTGTCCTAAAGCTGAAACAGAAACAGCAAACTGAACAAATCTCAAATTTACGATGCAAACCAAGATGCTGCCATGTTTGTTGTCTTTGCAAAGATATTTTCCCTGAAGCAACCAAATTTATCAGTGTTTTATATTCTGGATCAGGGAACAGCAAAAGACTGTACATTGGCAGTTTTTGCTGTAGGGTACAGATATTTTTTTAACAAAACTGTACAGGTGTTCCTCTAAGGCAATTTAATTCCAAATCTATGAGGCATTGCTTTTTATCGGAGGTGTAATCGTTTCACGTTTAGGCTATTTACTGCAACTAACTGTACAGTGCCTCGAAGGAAATAATGAACAGATTTTTTTTTAAACAAACAAGAAGTTTACTGTGAATTCTGTGAAGAAACTGTGAGGATCTCATGCCCCAGCTCATGATCATGTTTATGTCTCTGATTTTGTAATGAACGTTAGGTTGCACGCTCAAAACCCTGCATGAAAATTCAAAACGTAAAACTTTCTCCAAATATATATATATATATATATATATATATATTTTTTTTTTTTTCATATATTTCATATATTTCATAGTCTCCATTTGCTGTGTTCTTAACAAAAGAAATTTGTTTTAAAGCAAGTGTGTAATATTTAAGAACTAACTCATCAAATACTCAGTACACAATTTTTGTAAGTACCCAAACTCAAGTATTTGTACACAGTCTGAAAAATTACTATGGAGACACACCTAATATATACTATCAATGTTTTCAGGAGAGCAGTCCGTACCTAAAATACATTTTTTGTGTATTAGTAGAATTTATTAAACTTTTAGAAACGCATCATACATTCAACAAAGTTCATGCTCAATCATCCAGGTACCAAATCATACATTCACGACTACAAAAAAGTATTATAAAGATATTAGGTTAAAATGTAATTCAGATTCTGATAATGAAATAAATTTAAAGTTGTTGAATTAGCTGTTCTTCTGCAGAGATTGGAGTTACTGATAAAAACCCAGCATTAGATTGAAACAAATTGCATTAATATTGCACCAAGAATTAATCGCTTTTTAACTATGGACATTTATTTAGTGCTCTGTACACAGAGTAGAACATGTCAGCAGAACGAGAAGCCTACTTGTAAACAATATCAAGTATGCACGAGCACCACAGTTAGAGTTTATTTGAATGTGGTAAAATGAGAAAAGGAGAGAAGTGCAGTTCATGGTTTTCTTTTCATTGCTGCTTTACCATTGTATCCAGGATCTTTTGTTTGTGTACGCTAATGGATGTCAAACCATTTCCCTCTTAATAGAATTCAATCAGTGGCGATCACTGAATATGATTAACGGTACAGTTTGTGACAGTTCTTTATTGTTTGCACAGAATAATACAACTTTGTAGAATAATGACAACATAAAAAATCAATTAGAAGCAGCGCGGACCTGTGCATCACTTTTTTCTGTTTTAGGCATATAGGCAAGTGCTCTTTGTTAAAGATACACACAACTCTCGAATACAAATCGAAAGAATGAGGCAAGTAGAGAAGGTCCACTATAATTATCTTTGAAGGTTGCGACCTCAACCATTTTCCTGAGAAAACTACAAATTATTATTCATTCTTTGTGCAGCAGAGGTGACAAGCTGTGTGCAAAAATCTTTCTGCTGAAATGCAAGTTTCTTTTCAAGACTGCATCAACACGAAGCTGGACTAAAGACATCGTCACCACCACTTAATGTAACAACCTTAAGTTATTGTTCCATTTTACTTATAGCCTGACTTTTATCAATATTCACTCTTGTGAGTGAGTTTTGCACACAGAAAAAATAATTATGGCCTATTATACATCAGAGTACTTACCTGCTATTATGGAGAAGGTCAGAGGACTAGCTTTGTGCACTGCCTACACTGCAAATAGAAAGGTTGCTGTAAACTGTACTTTGCATTTCTTAGCATTAGACATGTAAAGCTTCTATTTCATGTCCATTTAAAGCTTTATTTATTATTTTTATTTTTAATATTACTGCTTTAGCAACAAAGACACCAATATGTTTGCAGTTTATTTAGCATCATTTCTTTATTTGAGTTATTTTTTTTATAGTATAAACTAGTAAAAACTAATGTCATGGATCTGGTCAGCTGGACTTTCAACGTAATCGATAAAATCTTTTCAACAAAGTGACAGGGTCCTGGAGAGCCCTCATGCCCCTCTGAGACACACCTGGCGGGAGCCATGGGAAGTTTGGGAGCTGATGTGTCTTTTCCGTATTGTCTCAGGAGGACGCCAAAGATGTTCATGTAATTGGAGTCATAATAGCAGGATTTCTGCTTTTTGGCATCAGTGGATTCCCATGTTATCGTTATTGAAGAAGACGGCGGCAGTTTCAGCCATGACCAAACTGCAGAGTCTGTGTGAAGGTTTGGTTCGTGCCTCGAGTACTCAAAATCAGCTGATTTACGAGCTAAACTGTAAGATGGAAACGATTTGTGAGAATCGCAGGCGGCTCCTGGGACTTGCCAGCATGTTGAGGATGATCTTGGAGGGGGCTCATAAGCACGGACCAGTAGAATTTCCACAAATCTGGCCATTTTGGGATTGAAAGTACCAGCAGGGCTAAAGGCTAACAAGAAAAAAAAAAAATCAACACTTTGTCTTATCTGAATCTGTTTCACCCAGTTGATGGGGGAAACAGATTCAGATAAGACAGAAGTGTTGATTCGATGCTGGCCGGCTTGTCAGATTTATCCTAGGATATGTAAACCACGAAAAAGCTATGTCTGTCCACCCCCCACCCGAAAAATTACTTCTGTGAAGGCTCATCAGAACTGTACCGGCTGATACCAACATCTTATCAGGACTATGGACTAGCTGGAAGTGCTTCATGGACAAATCTCACCGTCTTGCCGTCACATGTAACGTGTTTATAGATGTGCTTGCTCGTAGAGTCTTTTGATGTCTTAAATCGTGCCCTGGTAAGAACAAGTTGTGAAGAGATCTTTTTTGTAATACCACTATCCTATCCTCGTGGCCTTTTCCACGTTCCTATCTTAAAAGTATTCTGAAAAAGGATAAGGGGCCGCACTCTCAGGGAGCAGCAGCAGCAACGTGCGCTCCACCCATCTTTCAGATGACTGTATGAAAATAATTTCACTGCATTTTGCTACAATGATAATAAATCTTATTCTGATTCTGATAAAGTGTGTTTTTCACATAGAATAGATGTTGCCAGATTAATGAGAACAGCTGAGGCATTGATTAGCTGAACATCTTTTCTGCAATGACTTTTTCAATTAGATTTGATTTTTCTATTGGACCCTTGATGATTAAAAAATACAGTTAAAGGAAAATGTGCCAACTGTCCTTCAGTCCAACCATTTGTACTAGTCTAAGTGACAGCAGTTGCTTTTTTAGGCAACCAAATGTTTCTCTGATTGCTTTGTCTTCTGAGCTTTTGAATGCCCATTTTCGCTGACCTTAATCGATGCCTTTGGTATCTTTTTATGCTTCTTTGTGTGTTTTCAGTTTCCAGATTGGTAAACAAATACAAACAAATGGACTGCCTCACTCAACAGTCTATTAGGATAGTCAGGGGACAATAGTGTTTCTGCTCTGATGTCCGTAATGCAAAATCCAATCAAAACGATGAGCATTTAGAGGTACTTATGGACCGTTCCACCATGTAAACGATGCAGCGAGCTCTGTAATAGGAGCTTGGCCAACGTCTGATTGAATCGTAGTGTATGGTCCTGTTGATGCACAATAGGGCTTAATTCTAATGGACACTAAACAGAGTTTGTTTTGTGGTCTTAACATCATGAAATTCAAGGCTTACATTTTCTGATTTTGAACACTGCAGTTAGCCTGTGCTCGATTTGTTGTCCACAGACAAATTTGTAGTCAAAATTAGATTTTTGCTAAAATGTTTTTAGTACTTAGTGGGTAATATAACATTGTTCTGCCATTCATCCATGCATACATATATTTTCTTTACAGCTTTTGCATATAGGTCATGGAGAAGTGGAGAACCTCCTTCCAGAGTCATTGGATGAGATGTGGAGCACACCCTGGATGGGTTGTCAATTCATCACATTTATTTCTGTGCAATGTTGGATTCCTAACATTTATTGATATGTTGTATTAATTTTAGTCCATTGCTCTGAACTATGGATCTGGGCAAGATTTAAAGTTAAACAAGATTCGAACATTTGGTTTCTGTTTCATCCTGCCATCTGTGCATTATTGCCCACTTGAATTGTTGGTTTTCTGATCCAATTCAAAATACCCATGTGATGGGAATAATTTCACTTTTCCCACAAAACTAAATAGTAATAATGTCTCCACTGACAAGCGTCTTGGAATTGTATGTAATTCACAAAATCACTTTGACATTCTCATGAACTCCAGAACAAAAGTGTTTTTTAAAAGGCAAAGAAACTAAATGGGAAAATTGATCTCATGGCTTAATCCTTGGTAATGAGAACATATTTTTGTCTGTCATGTGGAACACCCTTTGTACTAACATTCCCCAAAACCATTTTGTCCTTTTTGCTGTAGTTTTTTAAAAAGTACATTATAAAAGATGTTGTAACTTATACTATAGCTCGGTGAAAATCCTTATGATCCTTACAAAGGGAACATTTCTGGAGTTAATCAAAAAGTCCTGTGATCAAAATGACCACAACTTTTTTAGCTTTGCAAAAAGAAACGTTGTAAAAAGGAACATGAGGATTTAATAACTAGAGCTTTATGTTTCCTGGTGACAGCAATGACACAATGTTAATATTAATGTTAGTAATAGTAACAATAATAATAATACTAATAGTAAGTTTTATTTAAAAAGCACATTTCAGGACAATCAGGGACACTGTGTAGCAATTTCCTCAGTACTTTAGTTAAACTAGAGAAACTGCATTTCCTGTAAAAATGCAACGTGAATGCTTGTTGCTGAAGAACTAACTGAAACTAATTGAAAGCCCAAGTTACCAGAAGAAAGCAGAAAGGACACATATTGGCTGAATAAGGTTTAAATGAAAATAAATTAGTGCAAAAAAATAGGAAATTAGCTGAAAAAGCTGAAATAAAAAAAATAGCTGAAAGTAGCTGAAAAGGTATATACTGTATAAAAAAAACTTTAATAGAAGGAAGCAGAATGAGCTGAAATCAGCTCCATGAAAGTGGAATTAGCTGAAAAAGCTGATTTTAGTATTAAACAGCTAAATAGTAGCCGAAAGAGCAAAAAAAAAAAAAGCTGAAATTAGCAGAAATAAGCTGAAAGGAGCACAACAAGCTAAAATTAGGAAATAAGTTAATTAGGCTGACAGTAGCAGAAGCTACCACGTAAAACTTGCATTTATCTAAAGACAAATTAGCACCCCCCCCCCCCCCCAAAAAAAAAAATAAAATAAAAATAATAAAAATAAATAAATAAATAAAAAGCTAAAAAGCTAGCTGAAAAAATAGAACAAGCTAAAATTAGCAGAAGAAAGCTGAAAAAAATGTTAGCCAATTAGGCTGAAAGAAGTTGAAATAAGAGTGAAAAATGGACATTATCTTGAAAAAAATTTAATTAGCAAAAAGAAGCTTAAAAGTAGCTAAAATAATAAAGAAGCTGAAATTACAAGAAGGAATTGGAGAGAGCACAATGTTGCTGAATTAGGCCAAAAAAAAAAAAAAAAAAAATTGAAACGAGTGCAAAAAATGGGGAAATAGCTGAAAAATTTAAATTAGCATAAACAGCTAAATAGTAGCTAACATAACAAATTAGCAGAATAAACTCAAAGTAGCATATCAAGGTGAACATAGCAGAAAAAAGTTAATTAGGCTGAAATTAGCAGATGTTATCATGAAAAACTTGAAATTATCTGAAAACAGCTGAAATTTACTGTAAAAAAAGTAGCTGAAAAGGAAGAACAAGTTTAAATTAGCAAAAGAAAGTAGAAAAAAAACACATTTGCCAAATTAGGCTGGTAAAGCAGAAATGAGCACAAAAAATAAATCTCTGAATAAAATAAAATAAAGCTAAAATTTGCAACAAAATATCTGCTGAAAAGTAATTAAAGAGCATAAAGAAGCTGCAATTAACAGAAGGAAGTGGAGAAAGCACATTCTTGCTGGAATGGCTGAAAAAGCTTAAATTTGCATGAAAACAGCTATACAGAGCTGAAATAGTAGAAAGAAGCATAAAGTTGCAGAAATAAGCTGAAAGGAGTGTAAAAAAATTAAATTAGCAGAAAGGTTAGAAGAATCACAAAAAACGTTGTAGTTACCTGAAAGGAGCACAAAACAGCTGACAAAATGTTTTAATTTGCACAAGGAAGCTGAACAGAACTAAATGAGAAAAGGAGTAAATGGTTGTAGACATATCTAAAGATCTGAAGGATGTGAAGGATGAGCTCAATTAATTAAAAAAGTCAGAAAAGGCTAAATAATTCAAAAAGCTAAAGTTGCACCAGTACCAAAAGTCACAGCAGGATTGTCCTGAACCCCCATGCTTCAAAACATTCACACTATTAGTCTAATGCAACTCTTCAAATTGTGTAGCTACATATGATTAATACCATAATTAACGGACCAACTTGTATGTAGTTTATTCACTGGACACAATGAAAAAGAATTAGCTCCAAACGTGGCCAAAGCTGAGCACTTGTAATGACTCTGCTTTAGTTAATGAGAGAATGTGGAAACTCAATTCATGTCTGCATTAAAAAAAACAGCCTCTGAACTATGTGACCTTCATCATTCTCTCTCCTCACGCTCCTCACACTTTTTTTTTCTTCCCTTCTGGCCTCACAGTCTTCAGTGTTTGCTTGTGTAGCAGCTGCTTGGAGGGAGAGATGGACTGGGAATGAAAAAGATAGAGCATGGGAGGTCAAAGGGTTGTGATGGTTGACTATGCTAATGCTGTTGTTAATGACTTTACTGTGAGTGATAATTGATCGTCTTCATTACCATATTAACTCCACCGCCTGGCCCAACCATACCCCAAGCCTCTTACCCTTTTTACTCTCCAGGCAGTAATGGATGCCCCTGTTTGATCCTTGGAATAATGAACTAATTAGCTTAATTAAAATCAATAGAGATGCCAATACCAGGTTAGACGTTTCAGGGACGCTATCTCTCTATCTGAAGGAAAGGGAATTTTCTGAACGTGAGGATGAAATAGAACAAATGACAGGGGGTAGAGGAGTGACGCATACAACCAACGAGTGAGTGGGGTGGTGGTGAGGGGGGTAACGTACCAACGTGGGCATAAACTAAAACGATGGAGCATGAGAGGAATAGGAAACGGCCAATTGAGTGGTGATTAAAAGAAGTGAATCGTGAGTTTTTTAACCACAATGTACAAAACGTTAAATGGGTAAACTAGAGTGAGGACAGGAGAGTGCAGGAGGAAAAGACGGAAAACATCAGGGAGCCAACGAGAGGGGAGACTAAACGAGAGAGAAAGAGGGCGAAAGAGGTTCCTAATGCTGATTTATGAGTGCTTGACGGTCGTTAGCTGCAATAAATGGCTTGTAGGAGTGGTTGCAGCATTACTCCCTGTACAGGATACTAAGTGCATTGTAAGGTCAGCTATAAGGCCAAACTTACATATGTAAAGCTCTGCCCTTGTAAACCTTCGCCAATGAATCAGCCACTGGATGGAACTGCAACCAGTCCGTCCAACACACTGTGAGGACCATGGCTTCCTAATCCATGCATCAAGACAATAAAAGCTGTTCATATGACAGTGATTTGTTGGAACACATGGATGGTGGAATACTGAAAATTAATCAGCTACGATTTCATCATCCAAATATGCTCATAAATATTGAGACTTTATTATCAGTGACGTTACATTTTGTACTCTGCTTTATTTAGAGATATCAGATAAAACAGATTGCACAGTTTTATAATAATTTTAATCCTTTTTTTTTACAGATTCTGCTTTTATTTTGTATCTTGTAGAAGTTAAAAAAATATATAAATGTGCACAGAAGCCACAAAAACATATTTTTGCAAATGTTTATGACGCATTCTCACTTTTGTGATCAATTATTCTTTAGTATGTTTTTTCAGCATCTTTCTCGTTCCACAATGTTTGTGCCATTTTGTAAATGAAAAGGTTCAGCTTGTTCAGAAGGGTGCTATGACTTTTTGTATTGGTGCAACTTTAGCTTTTGGAAATATTTAGCCTTTTCTGGTATTTTTTTTTTGTCTCATAGCAAATTAATTGAGCTCATTTTATATCCTTCAGATTTTTGGATCTGTTTACAACCTTTACTGCGCTTTCACATTTTGTTTTGCTTCAGCTTCTTTCAGCTTCCTTGTGCAAAAAAAAAATAAATAAATAAATAAATAAAAATTAAATTAAAAAAAATAAAATAAAATAATAATTATAATTTTAATAATTAAATTAACATCAGCTACTTTCAGCTGTTCTGTAATCCTTTCCGACTATTTCTGCTTATTACATTTTTTGTTTGCTTCTTCTAACAATATTCTGCTATTATGTTCATTTCAGCTTATTTCTGCAAGTTTCAACTTTGTCTGCTATTTCAGCTACCATTTAGCTGTTTCATGCTCATTTAAGCCTTTTCAGATAACTCCACTTTGGTTGCGCTGATTTCAACTTTTTTTTTTTTGGCCTAATTCATCAAAAAATGTGCTCTTTCCATATCATTTTGAAAATTTCAGCTTTTTTTCTGGAATTTTTAGCTACTTTTCAGCTGGTTTTGTGATAATTTAATTTTTTTCAGGTAATTTTCACTTTTTTGTGCTCATTGCTTCTTTCAGCCTAACTGGGCAAACCTATTTTATTTTTTTCTTTCTTAAGCTAATTTAAGCTTGTTCTACCTTTTCAGCTAGCTTTTTAGCATATTTTTACTGATTTCAGCTGTTTTCAGATAAATTCAAGGTTTGTGTGGTAACTTCTGCTACTTTTTAGCCCAAAATAATTATTTCTTCTAATTTCAGTGCATGCTCCTTCCAGTTTATTTCTGCCAGTTTCATTTACTTTAGCCAGCAGTTTTTAATGCTAATATTAGCTTTTTTCTGATAATTCCCCATTTTTGCACTCATTTCAGCTTTTGTGTTCTTTCTGGTTTCTCCTGCTGATTTACTGTTTTTACATTTTCCATTACCTTTCAGCTGTTTTTCAGCAAGTTCTTCTGCAGTAAGCATTCACACACTGCATTTTTGTAGGAAATGCATTTTCTCTAGTTTGTTAATGCATCCTGTTAAAGTTGGATATAGATTTATGTAGTACATGGTCCCATAAAGTACTTATTTAATTGCCTCTGATAAAAAGATGTGTTGATTTCCTCCAGGCTATAAACAATGTTGCATGACTTTACACATGAATTGATCTCTCGCTGCACTTTTTATTCACGTTAGCTCGCCAAACACGCTGCACGTGTATTCCTTTTCGTCCCCACCACTGTAGGAAGGAATGATGCCACACTGCACTTCTTATCTGCTGTAATCTCTTAGTTCTTTGCTCTTCTTTTTGACTTGAGCCACAACAGCACCGTCCATCAGCAGCAAAAACAGCAACAACAAAAACAGAAAGAAGCAGAAACATATAGGGATGAAATAAATAAAACATTTATCGGTATGGCAGCAATCTTCAAAGTAGTTGTGATGCTGGTTTATTATTTATTGTTGGTTAGTGTCAGTATATGGAGCTTCATCAGAATCAGATGCTTAACTTCAACTTTGACCCTGATTTTTATTGTTGCAAAGGTGATGCACTATCGCCATGGCAACTGAGACTGGAAATCTAACCTGTTCCACGGCATGTTAGATTAGAGATGAGACATTGGACACATGCGCATTACTGTATTGCCCCACAACAAAATAGCTCTCTTGAAAACTGAAAATAAGACAGGACAGAGGACCTGTTCGTGTGGTGACAGGGTCGTGCCTCAGTTTTTCTCAACATTTAGTCAGAGTTCATTCAGCTTCCTCTGACAAGCATCTTCAAGGAAAAAAAGAAAAACTCTACAGAGAAACGAACCCGTTTAAAAGAAAGAGTTCTTCTTATAGGTCCTGTTCAATGACCTTTATTTTTATTTTCATCATTAGCGTTCATATTTAAAACATTTACTTTGTTGTTTTAAGGCTTTCTACTCTAAAAATGTTTTAAACACTTATTTACGGCATTTAATATTATTGATGTCATTTAAAAAATGAACACAGATACTTGCAAGTAAGCTGGCTTACAAGTTTAGAGCCAAAGGCTGAAATACTCTTGTTGTGTGTGCATTAACACCGGACCAGATATCTGAAAAATAAGAACATCAATAAGCTGTTGTCTAATTAAAAAAAAAAAAAAAAGAAAGATATAACCTTTTTATTCATCAAGATGTTGGGCAGTAAATTAATATCCGTCAAGGAGTTCAGTCTCTTTATTTGAATATTTGGTGGTATCACAAACCCTCTTAAAACATTTGCAGCCCTTATTAAAGCATATTAACGAAGCAATATGTCGCCTAACACACTGTTCACTGTTCAGACATCACAAGTTAGAGCTGCAAGCTTCCAGCAGCAGTTTTATCAGACTTTCAGTTTTGGTATTATAGATTGTTTTGTGGAAACTGCAAAGCTGATGTGATATATTTAAAATATGATGGGTCAGTGTATATAATATGCAGTGCAGGCTCCACAGTCAACGTGACTCGTATGGTTCTCAGTAAATTGAACACATCAAAATACATCTGGATATTTTTTAATCACAAAAATGTAAATGATAGTTCCATAGTGTGGAAATAAAGTGAGGACAGGAGCAATTTAAAAAAAAAAAAAAAAAAAAAAAAAAAAGATTGTGAAACCGGAATTATGGTAAACGTGGAAAAAAAAAAAAAACCTCAAAGAAGCAACCAAACCGTCTTGTGGGGCCACTTGATTCTCCTATTTATGGAATCATGGCTCTTTCTAGAATTGAGCCACTCAAGATGGCTGCATGCTGGAGTGGCTCTCTTACAGTCATTCTGAGATTTTGCTTTTGAAAACATTAATTCCTCTTTTTTTCTGGATGTAAGTCACTTTTTTCAGATGATTACTTCCTCTGGTATCAGATGCTGTGCACCTGGAAGGATTTTTACTGAAACTTTTTTTTTTTTTTTTTTTTTTTACTTTTGGACATTTGTTATGATGCATAACCATGACAAAAAGGTAGTTTTCTCTAACTGGGAGCAGTTGATTAACATCTCAAAAGCTCAAATAATATCTCAACTACAGCCCCAAATCCCAAATGAGTTGAAAAGGAGGCGCCGTGGATGCATTCCCGTCTACCTGGAGGCGGTGCTCGAGTGTCTGACTGCCAAGATCTTAGATAGCTGGAAAAGCAGCTTGTGACAGTAGGAAGGCAACAATCTTACCTCGGCGCCTGCAGTTAATTCTGCAGCGACGAGGGGCTCAGCAGGCTGCTGGGAGAAATGGCCATCGTTCTGCCTAGCATTCAGGTGGTCCTGCTGCCCAAGAGGACTGAGATTTCTGCTAGGTCTGGGAGGACGGATCAGCATCTGCAGCCAGTTTCTTCAGATCCACTTTGGGATGGCCTGCTACAAGAGATCCTTCCTGCACACAGTTATCAGCATCTTTATAACAACTCTAATGAAACCAGGATGATGAGCTACAAGAACAATTAATTTCCCTTTCGGATTAATAATGTATTTTTGAACTGAATTGAATTTACAAACAAGATTTTTATTTAATTAATTTTAACAACTGAAAAAAAGCACAGACAGTTGGGATGGACGAAATTCACTTTAAATTAAATCACATTTAGTCTATTGTTCTGCTTCAAAAATGACACTTATTACACATAAAACATCCCACAGACAGACACAAAGGTAAGCACTCCCACTATCAAATGCATTCACCGTAGTCATAACCTTCACAGAGCTCATTATCATAGATTGCAGGCCTTTTTCATAAAACTGAGTCTGCTGGTGACATATTACTAACATGATGGATAGACACACACACACACACACACACACACACACACACACACACACACACACACACACACACACACACACACACACA
>JARVLU010000600.1:25747216-25769832 GCA_031762415.1 Simpsonichthys santanae
TCCGACCTACGGCAGAATCGACCTACGAACGGTCCTTAGGTCCGGAACCCGTTCGTATCTCGGGGACTACCTGTAATTGTTTTAAGTGTTAATCTTGTAGTGCATGCTTCCACGGCCGCCATTTGGCAGCTATAATCAATATTTGGCACAACATGGCTCACATTTCCGGGTTGTCAGCAGTGATGAATAATAGATGCGACTTATACAGCGAAGCGACATATTTATGTTTTTTCCATTTTATTAGACATATTTGGGCTGATGCGACTTGTACGGCGGTGAAATGTGTATGGTGGCATGTATGGCAATTTGTGTTTTACAATGAAGGTTTTTATAAATAATTTGCCTCAGTGGTGTAATTTTTCTTCTGATCGGTGTCATTAACTATTTCTTTCCCCGTATCATGAAATGCTTTAAATATTAAAAAGGTAGAAATTATGAGCATCTACTTCTATATGGAGCTTCTGTCCCAAATGTAAACTGGGCCTTTAGGTTCTAGTTCATCCCAGCTCACCTGCCACCAGTTGGGGTCCTCCTTGTTGACAACATGGAGTATGTCTCCTTTGGAAAAGGCCAGTCCCGCTTCCTTACAGGGGATCAAGCTGTCAGTGGCAGGATTATAGTTGAAGTATGGCTTCAAATAAACCTGTGACTTGAGGTAAAGACAGCAAAATTACACTTTGAACAAACAACAGAAGCTGATAAATTCCCAGATTCAGCAGAGTGAAAGTTGCTTCTGCAAACGTCCTCTACAAAAAAAAAGTTGTGCCGTTTCATCAGCTAAAACAACCTGATCAGGTTCTGCACATCACATCATGTGAGCTCTGATCAAATTTTATATTTGACACTGTTTAAAGTGAACGCAAAAACTGAAGCACGCGCTGAACAGACATGTTCAGGCTGCTGTTTAATACACCTCCCAGTTCCAGGAACCAGTCTTAAGCGCAGAGGTGACAGGGCCTTCTCTGTCATAGGCCCAAGACTTTGGAACAAGTTACCTCTGCTTGTCAGGCAGACCCCCTCCCTCACAGTTTTTAAATCCCACTTAAAAACCCACTACTGTTCCCTGGCTTTCAACACTGTATGATTTGTGTTAAACCTGCATGCATCACACCGTGTTAGTCATTATGTTATCTGCTAATATTTTGTTTCTATATTTTGATTTTACATTGTGTTATATGTTGCTGTGTGCTTTGCCTGTTCGTTTCTGTTTGAACAGCACTTTGGTTGGCCCTGTCGCTGTTTAAAGTGCTTTATGAATAATTGGTATGGTATATACCATATTATTTTACATTATTTATGTTTAGCTTATGTCTTAAATCCTTATATCCTGTTTCTTTTTATTGATATCTTTGGGTGTAACTGGGACCTTGAAAACACAATTTTGTTCCACCTCGTGTACCACATGTGAACGACAATTCATTCAACCTTTATTTAGGCAGGTTAATCCTACTGAGCCCTGAGGACACATTTACAAGAGAGACCTGGTTTCAACAAAGAATGATGACAACAGCGACAATAAAGAACCTTCAAGTTTTTTTTTTCAAGGAAATTGCCAAATCCACAATACCTTTAGGAACAGGAGCAAAGCTTTCTGAACCAAGTGTAGAGTTCAAGTCATATCATGCAAAGTTAATAATAAATAACAATTTGATGTTTTATTTAAAAAAAAAAAAAAAAATTTTAAATATCCAATATGGGAATTAAGAACATACAGAAAAATTCTTATTCCTTAAAAAAATACTATTTTTGTTCCAGCTCGACCATATTAGCTACCATCTGGCTTTTAGAAATATGTTACACATTTATTTTATCTTCAAAACAATTATTTAAAGCAGATATTAACAAGCTTATCGTTTGTAGTTACGAACACCTGACGACAAGACGCAACTGTCAAAAGACAGAGCAATCATTTGGTTCCTGTTGGACCTGAGGTGTGTTCGTGACGTAACCTTACACATGGCTCTGTAGCGTCAGCTGCTGCGTGTGGCTGACGAGAACACAGTCCCAGATAGTGTGTGGACTGTTATTAATAGGTCCTTGTGGACTCAATTTTCAAAAGCATGGCACTTTGTGAACAAGTCAACCTCCTCTCGTCCAATCAGCGACAGTCTGTGGTTGCAGAAGTTGGTATCATCAAGTAAAATGTTATGTGGCTGGCATGAAATTGGAAGTAAATTTGACCTTTTTTAAAGTCTCCTTGTTTATTTTTGTTGTGATTGGTGATGAATAATTACAACTAGACCAAATACAGCAGCTCCTCGGGGTGATTAATTTAATCAAAGTGAGACGTGAGGACAAATGAAACCTCCACATCCCCTCACCTGAGGGAGTACCGGCGTGTCCTTGTAGCTCGGCAGGACTTTCAGAGTGACGCTCCCGCTGCAGTCCTTCAGCAGCTCCTGCAGTTCACTGGGGTTGCTGCCCACCTCGCGACCGTTGACCTCGCAGATTATATCCCCTGCATGCAGTATGCCCTGCCTGTCGATGGAGCTGCCGTGCAGGATCCGTGCGATCACCATGTCTCCCTGCACCACGCGGAACATCACTCCCTGAAAGAGAGTAGGAGTCGGGTCAGCATCCCACGTTCGCAGATCGTAAATCGGGAGGCCCGTTTTATGGCTTGGAATGCAGCATCGCCGTGAGGGAACGCTCCCAATATAAGCTGGAATATAAACTGAGCCACTGCTTCCTAACAGACAGCCTGCACTTCATAAAAACTTTACATTTTTACATGACAAATGCTCGAGTAACTTACCAGAGGCTCTCCAGCTTTCTTCTGGATGCCAATCATCCTGACTGCGTCAACTGGCATGAGCAAACTTGGCCAAAGAAGGTTGCCGTTATCCGTAGCGTGGGGTATTTCATACGACTTTGCAGCCACCGTGTCATGAGCCTCTATTAAAGACTGAGACAGAACGAGCGAGACAAGGAGACACGCTAAGATTCGTCTCGGTCCTCTTTTATTTATGGTTATGAAAAACAGTCGCTGCATCCATGAGGTTTAATCTACCAGAATCCTACACAATAGTCAGAACTGCAGCGTCCATTTGAAGAAACACTGTTCATTAAATTGTGACTGACAGAAAGTAAAGAAAAATCAGTTTGGTTCATATCCAAACTACTTTATTTAAATGTTTTTATTTTATGACCAAATAGAAAAAGCACTAAAATCACAAAAAAAGTAAATTTTTTCTAAGTAAAACTGGCCAAAGTACTGACCTCTAATTCTTAACCACCTCTCAATTAATCTTTTAAAATTATAATCAAAGAGCAATTACAATTTAAAAAAAACCTTAAAGTGAGGCTCCTGGAGGATTCTGACGAGCTCAGCGGCAGCAGGATCTTTATCCGGCAATTCGTTGAGGGAATCCAAGATCTCTGTGACCAGCTGAACGTTGTTGTCCCGTACCGCTTCTAACTTCACCTCCTCAAGACGCTCGTGGGCCTAAGACATAAACAGAAACAATCATGGAAGTGTGTGTAAAACAGGGTGAGAATAGATAAAAGTAACAAATACAATGATTTAGCTCCTAAAATTAATCAACCCAACATGTAGCCAGCTTTATGGATAAAATCTAATGAAAAATGCATCCTATCTATTCCCTCGTACACTTAAAACAAAACGTTTGCTTTAAACAGACCAAATTATACATTTATTCATTAATTATCATATTATACTATGTAACTTTATATTAAGTGTGTGTAACTGCCTTTGTATTAGTATTTTTTTTTTATGATGTGGACACCAGGAAGAGTAGCCACTGTTACGGCAAGGACCAATGGGGATCCAAATAAATAAACAAATAAACAAGCCACAGAGGTATCAACAGGAAAGGGGTTAAACAAAAAAAATAAAATAAAAATGGTTGTTTAAATTTTAGATTAATAAAATATATGGGACATTTCTGGAAACACAGCTTACAAATAGAGGCAAATGTGACTGATTTAATTTTACAATGAAGAAATTAGACATTAGGATATACAGTATTTAATCTGCCTATTATTTAGCATGTGTTTCTGTAACACAGACATATTTAATGCCACTGGAAATAAGATTATTTTCTAGTTATTTTTATGTCCTTGTCTGAAAATAACCAATGTTTGTCATTTTCTTTGTTTTCAGTTTTTTGTAACAAAACTTTCTCAGCAATGAACATGGATAGCTAAATCTATTACTTGGATGAGGAACACTAAAGTAACATCACCAGAAGACTGGAGGGTTTCAGTTTAACTCTCCTATACAGTAAACATATGAAATGTTGGCCCTTTAATACAAAACAGGAAAACTCTGTGATCTGTCCGTTTGGAGGAGAAGACAAAAGATCGTATTTCTGACAGGTTAGCCTAAACCAGTGGTCCCTAACCCTGGTCCTTGAGGAACTCTCATCCTGCACGTTTTAGATGTTTCCCTACTTTGACACAACTGATTTAAATAAAAGCTTCTGCAACTTTAAAGAATAAAAATCACTGAATCAGTTGTGTTGAAGCAGGGAAACAACTAAAACATGCAGGATGGTGTTCCTCAGGGACCACGGTTGAGAACCACTGGCCTAAACAACTAATAATATTGATTAATAAACTTGGATGGCTTTATTCTGGACTTTTTTTCTAGATAATGTTACATAACCATATTTTTGTGGGGTTGTCAGCCTCTTTGTAAAGTGCTCTTCCCCTCAAGCAGAGTTAAGAGGAGCTGAAAGTGGGATTAGGGTTTTCTGCCCCTGCATTAGTAACCTCGGAGTACACCGCAGTGGTATCTGTGAATGTGGGCCCCACCTTGGCGAGGGAACGGACGATGGGGCTCTCCATGACGCCTTTAAGGAAAATGAGGTCAATTTCTTTAGCTCCAGTGCCCGATGGCAGGTCTTTAAGGTTGTCCAGTACCTGCTGCATGGCTGAAAAATAAAAATAAAAAACACACCTTAGACATTTGGCTGACTAAGCTTCAACTTTTAAACGTCAAATATGCTGATAAGCAAACACAGGCACAAATTGAAAACTAAACTACTGAGGTCACTCTTTATGTTAATTAATACAATAAAGATTTATAACCTGTTTAAACATTTAGGGGAAACCAACTTCCACTGTACTAAAAATCCTATCATCACTGAATTATTCAACCATTTTACAAAGAACATCCATCAACAACAAGCATGAAAGTGCACTCACAACAAGGTCAGTCCTATAAAGGTGAAAAGTACACAACAAGAAGACAAATATATTTAACAATTAGCAGCTTTTGCAGCAACACAGAAAATTATTTGATTAATTAGACAAAAAATTGTGTATGTTAGTACCTCCAAGGAGTAATTACTGCACAAAAGCAGACACTTTTTAATGACATATTTGTCACAGAATTCACTTTTTTCCATTCAAACAACGTAAAGCTGATGTTACAGTCAAGTCAAACAGCGTTCAAAACATCTGTCTGCTTTGCAAGAGCATCGTCAAGCTGTCTTCACTCTAATGTGAGATTATTGTTACAACTGCGTACGTTAACAGGCAGCAAACAGACTCACACAGCCTTTAAGCAGGCATCAAAATAGTACCCACATGTCACAGCTGACAACACACAATTTAAATGCGTAAAATAAAAAGACAGCTTGGGATTTTGCCTTTGGGAGCTTACCTGAGCCAGACTTTGCATTTGCCACAGTCATGTCTATTAGTCCTCAGCTCAAGGTGGTGAAACTCTAAAAACACGGTGAAAAGCCGCCCGACTGACTCATTTACCGAAACCAGAGCAGCTGGAGAGCTGGAGGACGCAGGGAACCCACTCAAGTGAGCAAAGTGTTCACCGCCATCCCCGTACAAGCATTTCCCCACAAGGTGTGGGTGCAGACAGAGACACAGAAGAAGAGGAAAGAATAGGAGAAACAAACAAAAATGGGCTTCTCTGGGCGTTTTATGTGCCGTTTTTCCCAACAAGAACACGTGAACTATGAGGAATGACAAAGAGGTTGACGTCCCATCAGACTGGTTAAAGGTTGTACCAGCCACACGCAACAAAAGCGTACTGTACAAACATGCTCTCCAAACAGGCAAAAACTGATTCACCACGGCTGCAGTAAGAAACCGAGCAAAAACAAGCACTCTATTTAACCAGCAACTGAGCTGCACGGGCCTCACAAATAGAATTCTGAACCAAAACTGTTAAACTATAATAATAATAATAATAATAATAATAATAATAATAATATAAAAACTGAGAACTTACCTACAGACTGTTTAAATCATCAGAGCAGTACAACACCACTGAGCCCCATGTTCTCTACAATTTAAAGAGCCTTAAAATAAAACACAGAAAAAAAAACAATGCAGTTAAGACGAAATATTTGTTGAAAATGTACTATAAGGTTTAAAATCCCATCTGAGTTCTCAAGAACAAAAACAAATCGTGTTAACTCTGTCCTGTTCTTTCTGTAACATAAAGAAGTCATTCTGGTCGGCCAAGACAACCACATAAAACTGATCAGAACCACCGCTGTACAGTTTTAATTAGGACGTGAGAGACCACTTTAGGTCAAAATCAAACATGCACTGAAATATTAGTACGAGTTGCTGTTAAATGGAGTCATTTTTACATTACAAATGTAGAATACCAACTTCCTTCGTGAACCCTTTTTGGAAAATGGTGCTGCATATACACAGCATTCAACTATTTTCAAAATATTTTCAATTAAAGCCAACATTTCATTACCTAGAATACCAAATTAATTTTTTAAAATAAATAAAAATAATAATCATTAAGCTCGCAAACCAAAACCAAAAATAATAAGTTTTACTATCCTTCAATAGCACATTGCTGAAAGTGGAAGGCAGACGCTGTCTTATCAAATCATCTCATGAACAACTGATTTTGATGAAACTTCCAAGTAAATAATCATAATGAGTACATTTTTAATTATGTTCCATGAAATCAAGGTGGCTGCCACCACTAATTTACTTATTAAACATGAAAATAACAATACGGTAGTCCCTCGCTACTTCGTGGTTCGACTTTCGCAGACTCGCTCTTGCGCGTTTTTTCAACGATTGTCAACTTTAATATTATTCACGTGATTGGCATGGTACAAGATAAAAAGTTAACAGGAAAAAAAAAAAAAAAAGCTTCGTACAAGCGCCACCATTTTATAGTTTTCTTTCAATAAGCCTGTATTGTGTTCCCCAGTCAAAAGAACTACATTACCCAGAAGCCAACTGTGCTTCCAGCCGCTGCTTTCTGCCGAAATGGAGGAAACGTTTTCAACATGAATCTATGCTATCTATTAACCTAAGAGAACTAAACAATCCTGAAGCTAAGATTCTAGTTGCGCAGAGCTGGTTTGGACTGGGCCGATGTGGAGAACTAATCCTGGGCAGCCTTGTGCGCGGAGTGTTCTTCCTGGGGCGGCAGCATGCGCAAATCAACCTGGATGGGGCGGTGGGCTTAGTCACGTTTTCAAGATAGTCGAACGGAACCGAGCCCTACCAGAACCGAGCGTCTGCAGAACTGGTGAGTCCCCACATAAAACTTTGCAGTACTGTAGTACATATACGTATGTTGTTAAAGTGACGTAGGTTTAAGAGTTTAGAACACTGCAAAAGTATGGGAAGGGTTGTGCTTGTTGTTTGCTTTTGTAAAGTGTCCTTGGGTGTCCTGAAAGGCGCTTTTTAAATGAAATTATTATTATTATTATTATAAAAAAACATCTTTCTCAACCAAAGGATGCTGACTAATTCTGATACATTTTCTAGATTTGGTTAAAGAAAAGTGACACGATCCTAAAAGCTGAATTTAAAGGGGGAAAAAAGCTTCTCTTTATGTAACAGAAGATGAATTGATTTCATATTACAAAACTGAGTAAATAAATAACCAAATAAAAACAAATTAATAAATTAAATGGCAGCAGGAGAGGTTTTGTACATTTGTTTTTCATTCCAACACAAACATTTTTGCAGCTTCATGCTTAATTTATTCTGTCGTTAATTATGTCCTTTTGTGTCCCACTGAGCTGTGTTTCTCTGGTTCTAAGTGTTTGTTTGTCTAATGTGACATTCAGTTATTCTGTGAGATTTTAATCTTTTATCTATTAAAAGTCCATTTATAAGGAAAAGAAGTGCTTTATACTCCTACAACTTTCCATTTTCTGGCTCGCAGAAGAAGAGCTAAAAGCACAGACAAAGATTTATCCTTGGGCCAAATGAACAAAACAGACAAAACTGAGTTTTTTAGGATTATTATGCAGCAGATGCTTCACACCTGAAATGCTTGAGCTTTAGAATAAAACGCTGGCAATGTGAGCCCAGAACAAATAAATAAAAAGCCTTCTATTGTTTTAATCCAATATTAAACCTATTAAACTAGCCAAACTTAAATGTATTAACCACATATCTACAAATTAAATATAAACATATCAAGGATAACTGCTTTATATAAAAATGAAAGACTCAGTAAATGATGAAGCATTGTTCTATTACATATTTCACTGACCATTCCCTGTTTGACTTATTGTACAGAAGTTTGGGGGAATGCCTGTAATTCATATACAAATTAATTTTATTCTGCAAAAAAGAGCTGTTAGAATTATAAGTGGAAAATGCTACAGAGATCCAACAAATCAATTGTTCTGTAACTTAAAATTAATGAAATTTCACGACTTGGTGGACTATTCTGCAAGTTATGTTTAAAATACATGTATGTTACCAGTGCATTTGCAAAACCGATTTATTAATAGAGACATCATTTATAATTTGAGTTGATCAGAGATTTAAAAAAAAAAAGTCAGAACTAAACAAATGGAACATTGCATTTCTGTTTACGAAACAAATCGGTGGAACAGTCTGTCTAAAGCAGGGGTGTCAAACTCACTTACAAAAGGGGCCAAAATTAAAACCTTTTTCAAACTAAGGACCAATTTCAGAATCAACATTAACTCAAATCAGCTACAAAACATTTTTTCTTGGACACAGTTTCCTCAACAAGAGTTTGATTGGTCTCATTTGATGTTCTCTGTTGTGCTTTCAACATCATAATCAAAGATTATTGAAAAAATCAATAGAAGTGTTTTACATTTCACATATCATCTTGGGGGCCAGACAAGATGTCGATGAGGACCACATTTGGCCCCCGGGCCTTGAGTTTGACACATATGGCCAAAAGACTCCCACAAACCCGGGCGGACCTCAGTACGCGTGGATACGCTCTGCACACGGACAGGTGACACTTCACATTCGAGCGTTCACCCTGAGCGGCTGCAGTCAGCTCCGCAGACAAGGGGCGTTTACCTTCGGGACGAGTTGAGTTTGCCAACTGGTCATTTGTTGACACGCCTACTGGATTGATTGACAGGTTAAAATAAAAATAAAAATAAAAAAGAGAGCCAGCAGCCCAACCACGTTGGTGTTCTGTTTATGTTTTTTTTATTTTTTTTTTTTTATTGAAAAAAATAAAACGGAGCGCTGGCCCTGCAGCCCACGCATGAAACCAGCCCAATCTCCAAACCCTCCCACAGCCACGCTGGACCTGATTTTAATTTGCTTGTGACAAATTCCTTCATTTCTCACCATTTCAGTCATGGTGTCAATGGACGAGGAGGAACAGATCGCTTGCCTCAAAAAAAAAAAAAAAAAAAAAAAAAGGCCGTTAAACCACATCAGGGATGAAGAAGGGGAATTTAATACATTGGTGTTGCGTACAAAACAGTCTGTCGCCGGGCAATTTACTGTGCGACACAGAGTACGTGTACGCGGCCGTAAACATTGAGCTTTGCACGAACATGCTGTGCGGGCGTCCGCCTCAAGTTTAATCTGGTAGACGCAGACCTCCATGGACTGACGTACGCTCGACTTTGTGCGAGCCTTAACCTTGACCCTTACACTAAACTTAACCATTACCAGTACATACCTAACCCTAGCACATCCTCAATCCACACCTTAGTCCCAAACGTAACCTCTAACCCACTAACAAGACTGATCCTTAGGAGGACCAGGCTTTGGTCCCCACAATGTAACCTGAAACAAAACTGTGTGTATGTGTGTGTGTGTCCACAGTGCAATGGTTAGCATGTTAGCATGTACAATGTGTACATGCTCATTTGTCTCCTCAGTTCAGACTTTAAGTTGACTGGATGTATGTTTGGTTAATTTTTGGAGTCAGTCCAATTCAACTTGGGCATCACAGTGGAGCCACTTTATGAAACAACACATTTCTTCTAGAACTGCACCGCTCAAGGTGGCTGCTCGTTGGTGTAGCTGTTACTTTCATTCTGGTATGTTGCTTTTAAAAACTTTATTCCTATTTTTCTGGATGCATTTTTATTTTTTTTAATGATGATTTCCTCTGGTATCGGATGCTGTGCATCTGGAAGGATTTTTACTGAACACTTTTTACAACTGGACATTTGTTGTGATGCGTAATCACGACAACAAGGTGTTTTCTAAATCTGGGAGCAGCTGATTAACCCCTCAAAACTCAAATAATACCTCAACTACAGCCCCAAATCCCAAATGAGTTGTAAAGGAGGCTCCATGGATGCATCTCCGTTTACCTGGTGGCTAACCGGTTTATTTTTAAAGCATGGCTATAACACCTTCACATTCCAGCAAAAGATAACATTTGTTCAAACTTTCTGGCATATTCTTTAAACTGTTCCTTAGATTTTAAAGCCATTACATTTTCATTCAACCTTTATTTTGGCAGGTTAATCCCATTGAGCCTCGAGGACTCATTTACAAGAGAGACCTGGCTACAAACAAAGAATGATGACAACAGCAACAGATTTTCCTTGGACAATCAACAATAGACAATCATAAGAGAGAAATACAGATTTGTTTTTTAACAATCAAAAACAGGAACATGTCAGCATTGGTTTCTGCCAGGATTCCAACAAATTCTGAAAGTCATTTAGAGAAGTCAAGGTCGAGAGCTTCAGATCTTTTTCTAAGATATTCCAGGAATCAGGAGCGGAAAGGCCCTTTTGTGCTTTTCTGATATTTTTTTTCTATGCCCTACACTTTGTTTGACTATACAAACAGAACGTTTATTGCAAATTAATTTCGAAAAAGGAAATAATAGGAATTTAGACAGCGGAAACTGAAAATGCAACCAAACGCAGAGGTTTGTGGACAGCAAGACCAACAAAGACAAGTAAAGCAGATGAAGAGTATGCAAAGGAGAAAACAAGAGGAATGTAGATAAAGGGAGTGGAAAACATCAGAACAGCAACATTCAATGTAAAATCTGATGTTCGTGATTTACTGTCATCGATAACTAAACTGTTTACCAAACTTCTCTGCAGTGAGCTGAATTTCCTAAACTTGGTTGAAAGTAAATAAATCAACTCTTTTTTTTTTTGGGCTTACCTGCTGGTGAATCCTCTTGTGGGGGATGAATAATTGCACTTTTAGACAAATGGCGAGACATGCTCGCTCTGTAAAATAAATATAACCGTATCTACAAACAAATATTCATCATAACCCAAGTCAAGGTTTCACATGCGACACCACACCTTTAGCCACTACTAAAGTACAGCAAAGTCATTCCATTAATAATGTGATTTATGTGCTTTAAATTTAGTTTTATTGAGGAAAGGTTGTATTTTTTTATTATGCGTTCAGATCGAGCTGCCAGCTTTAACTTGTGTTTTTTGCATAATGAACCTTCTTAATTAGGCAAACTTTGATTGGTCAATCGCACAGATCCCAAAAGTTAAAAACTGCACAAATGCACATACACACTTGTACAATATTAACAAAAAGAACATGTCACCTTAATTCAGACCTCAGACACTCTGCTCGCCTCCACCCCCACACCCTATTTCCTTCCATCCTGCCATCTCGCCACAACCGCTCCAAATTAATCTGCAAAATATTGATTTGAGTACCAAGGGTGTGTATGTGTGTTTGTGTGTGTGTGTGCGGAGTGTGGGGGGGAGGGCACAGGATTGTGGCCGCATATTAATACGAATGAGCTGTACTTCGTCTCTCCTCTATACTTTAAGATCCTCATATCTTCATAATTGATTAATGTTCCTTTGTGAAGTGGGGATGAATAATACATTAGTGGGCCTGCTGTACCCTCAGGCTGATGAGAAAATGTTTAATTTCAGTAAATGTAGCGCTCCTTCTCCTCTGTCTCTCTCTTTCATTTTCCTTCTCGGGTTATTTGCGAGCGTTGGAGTCTGTTTGTGAGTTTGCACTTGGCAAGCTGGAGTGTTGTTGATTTGCTTTTTTCTCCTCTTTTTTTTTTTTTTTTCTTTTCGTGTTTGCTGTGGGCTCTAAGCGCATGTTAAGCATCACAAAGGCAGCATCTGCATTTGAAAACATGAACGAATAAATTGGCGGAATGAGCTCAGCGTTGTTCTATTAACTGATAGAACTTCAAGAGTGGTTTCGTTTTCCGTGCTCGCCGCCTTGACAAAAAAGAATCATCGCTTTGGACATTTTCCTCGTGTCGCCCTGTTATACACACCACTGCCGCATCGCCATCAGCGCTCGAAGAGAACGTGCAAGTGTGCTTTAAAGGTACTCATTGCAAACTATGAAATCAAACATAAAAAGGTTATCCTGAACTATATCAAGTGGGGAAGTTTAAAAGAGTTTACTTCAGCAGGTTTCCACACATGCAATTCTAAAATGTGCACGGCCCTCAGTGTAAACAAAGCCCTCAGTCGAATCTTTCACAACTATGTGGAATAGAAATACTAACAGAGAAACTGCATTTCCTGTGGAAATACAGTGTGAATGTGTATTGCTGAAGAACTTGCTGAAAAAACTGCTGAAATTAGACCAAAAAAAAAAGCTGAATTTTAGATGAAAAGGTAGAACAAGCCTAAATTAGCAGAAGGAAGCAACACATACTTGTTGAATTAGGTTTAAATAAGCACAGAAATTATGAAATTACCTTTAAAATAGGCTGAAATTAGCAACAAAAAAGCTGAAAAGTAGCTGAAAAGGCAAAAAGAAGCTTAAATTACCAGAAGGAAGTGGGAATTGAAATGAGCTAAAAAATGTAGAATTAGCTGAAAAAGCTAATACTAACACTTAAAAAAGCTAAAGCTAAATAGTAGCTGAAATAACAGAAACTAGGAAAAGGAGCTGAAAGGAGCATAACAAGCTGACTTTAGTAGAAAGAAGTTAATTAGGCTGCAGAAGTTACCTAAAAAAATGACTATCTGAAAACAGCTGAAATTAGCTAAAAAAAAAGGATGACAAAAGTAGCTGAAAAGGCAGAACAAGCTTAATTTAGCAGAAGAAAACAGAAAGAACACATTTGCCCATTTAGGCTGAAAGAAGCAGAAATTAGCACAAAAAAGTGGAGATTATCTGGAAAAACCCCACAGAAAATAATAATAAAAAAAAAAAAATTAAAAAAAAAAAAAAAAAGAACATCTGAAAAGTAGCTAAAAAAAAGGCAGAAAGAAGCTTTTGTTACCCGATGGAAGTGGAGAGAGCACATTTTTGCTGAATTAAGCCCAAAAAAAAGTTGAAATGTGTGCAAAAAATGGAAGTTAGCTGAAAAAGTTAAAATAGCATAAAAATGGCTAAATAGTAGGTGAAATAGCTTAAAAGCTGAAGCCTGCAGAAATGAGCTAAAGAGCATAACAAGCTGAAATTAGCTGAAAGTTGCTTTCCTCATCAGTAAACTTACTGCTTCCTCCTCTACAAGTAGATTAACACAATTTTATATCATGCATCCTTATTTAGTTTTCTTTGTGCTGCATGATTCATAAAACCACATCAAAAGCCCAAGACTGACTTGGCCCCCTCATCAAACACATAGTTTTGGCCCGACCTGGAGGCTCGGGTCAAAAATCGCAGCTCTACATCTCTGTGTTATCACAATGCATGCCTTTAAACCCAACTGATGGGTTTTCTCCCCTGCATCCTGTACGGAGTTGGGAAAACCACACATTTGAGTCGACTACCTCAGCCCGTCTGGTTAACAGCTTTAATTATGCCACACTGAAGCTCAATGACTGTAATGAGGAGTTTAAGAGCTGCAGCACAGCAAGCCTGGCATGCGGATGTGTGTTTGGGAGGCACCTGATGAGCATCTGTGTGGGAAAGATAAACGACGAAGCGAACGCACACACAAACACACGCAGGTCTCACTTCACGCCTCCTCAGCTCAGCTTTATTCCCAGTTGAACTTCTGCTGGCGGTGATGGAAATCCGAGCACAGCTTCATAATACACACAAAGAGCTAATTGAATAAATATTACTTCTCTGTTAACAAGGATCCTAATTAGTTATGCTAATCAGCCTGGATAACCTAATTAACCCCATAAAGTGCATCTGAGAGGTCTCCTCTGTGAGCTTATAAGTGGGTATGGGTTTCTATGCCTGAGAGCAAATTAGAGGCTCTTAAGAAAACATGTTTGCGTAATTAGTTTTCAATGACACAGAGCTTTTCTTTTATTTCTGTTTTGCTTTTGAATGTGAAGTAATGTGCCCTCCACACTGAAAGAAATAGAATGAATAGAAGGCATGTAACCTGTGTTTCGACTTCTAAGCGTGCATATCTGTGTATAGCTGCGTTTACACATATTTCTGTCTGCCCTCTGCCAGGCTGGTCTCTTAGTTAAAGCCACATGGTCATGTATATTTTTACAACTATTATGGTATTTTAAACAGAGTGTGTATTTGTTCAGGGAATGTCTGCCCGCGCCATTAGTTTATGTCCTTGGAAATACTATTTGGCCTCAATTCCTCTCCGTTTATTTAAAACCTTCAGTCAACGTTCCCCTCCTAATAGTGAGCCGTGTTTCCTCTCGTTTAGCTCCACCACTCATTATCTGGGCCATGTGCAGGAAACATTGTTTTGAGAGGAGAGTGAACGAGAGAGAGAGGGGGGGGAAAGACTTGGCGTGGAACAAAGAGGGAGAAAAATGATTAAAAATGAGAGAAAACCAAAAAAAAAAAAAATGACAGTGGAATTAATGCGTGACTGAAAGAGAGAGAATTTAGATTGTCTTTGAACCTGACTACAGCTGCGTGTGATTCTAATGAATGGTGAAGAGAACGAGGGGAGGGTGACATGCAGACAAGACAGTCTTTGTTGCGCCTGTGCCAGAGAGGCAGCGAGAATGCAACAGATTCATGTCTTACAGGAAGTCTCCCAGATTTGTGGTGTTGAAAACTGCTCCAAGTCAAACCCAAGCTCTGTTTTTTTTATTAATAATATACAACTTCTGCTTTTATTAAATGCACTCATTAACATTTTTTTTTTCTGATTCTGAATGCCTCTGTAGCATGTTTCAGTGTTGTGGTGAGTACATACAGTACATTTTATTTATAAAGAATCTCTTAGGTTACAATACCATATTTTCTGCCGTACACGTTGCAGCGACCCTATAAGTCGCATCAATGCAAATATGTCTAATAACGTGGGAAAATCCATAAATAAGTTGCTTCGCCGTATACGTCACATCTATTACGCGTCATCACTGACAACCCGAAAATGCAGGCCGGTGTTGCGCCAAAAATCAATTGGCTGCCAAATGGCGGTCACGGGAACGTGCACGGGAGGACTTTAACAAGATTAACGCTTAAAAACAATTATTTGTTTGCTCAAAATTATAGCAAAGTTGTGTCTCAGTTTAACTTTTCCTAGATGCACTTTGCCGGTCAGATCAGCTGCATTTCAAAAGCTGATATGAATAAACAGGAACGCGAAGAGGGTGACTCGCTGCACATTTCTTCATAATTTATCTCGATAAACACCTAAAACAATTACGGTATTTGTTTGCTCGACTTTATAACAAAGGGGTGTCTCCGTTGAACTTTTACTTAATAAACACACTTCAATGGTCAAATTAGCTGCATTTCTCTGGAGCGGTGCTGCGAAATGAAGCTGATTTGACAGTTGCTCCAGGCGATCTATGGCAAGCTGACTGTGTCATTAATTGCCACTTTTACCTGTTACATGACACAACGGCATGCCATACTACTCGAGTGCCATCTAGCGGCTGAAAATGGTATTGTTTAATATTTTCAGTCAGAATGAATGAAAATGATCATATCTCAGCCAAAAATTGAATTATAAATATGGGGGAAAAAATCCATAAATATGTCACTTCGGCATATAAATCACAGGACATGCAAATTATGCAAAAAAAAAAAACAAAAAAACAAAAACAAACATAAACAAACAAACAAACAAACAAACAAACAAACAAAACAGCTTATAGGCTTAAAAATATGGTGGTAGTAGTAGTGGTGGGTACTAGAACAGGTGTAAGAAATTCATGCATATGTTAATATTAGATCAAATGTTCCTGTCTTTTCTTCTCATTGGGATGTGAAGCCAGCAGAGACTGGTTTACAAAAATAATAATAATTAAAAAAACATGTTGCATTTTTTGGACCAGCCTGTGCACTAGGGATACACACATTAAAGTCTACACTATTCCACTGTACACAGTCATTTTGTTACATGAACCTTCTTTTAAACATGACATAACTAACTGCAGCTAAATGCACATCAGCAAGACAAGACCTGTGTGAATCAATAAGTCTGTCCATCCATCTATTATCCTTACCCGCTTCTTCCTTTTCAGGTCACAGGGATCACTGGTGCCCTTATCCAGCCATCACTGTGTGAAAGGCAGAGGACACCGTGGACAGGTCTCCAGTCCATCACATAGAAACGAAAGAGACACCAACCAGTCACTCTTTCTCACCTAGGGACAATTTAGAGTTACCAATCAGACTAACATGCATGTTTTTGGTTAGTGTGAGGAAACTGGAGTACCTGGAGAAAACCCACACACGCACAGCGAGTATACAAACTCCACCCAGACAGGCTGGGATTAGATCCGTCAACCTTCTTGATGATTGCACCATTCAACAAGAGTCAATACCTACATAAAATATCTGAGTTGTATTTTTATTTTTAACAAGGGCAACATCATTTTTTGTTTACATGAAGAAGGGGAACATCAAACTTGTTTAAGGACCAGCACATTATGGGCACATTGTTCCTTTTCCTTCTTCAAAATCTGTGATTCTGTATGGGGTTAAGTATTATACAAGGTCTCTGCAGTGATTATAGGACCTAAGTTGGTTAGCTGCTCAGTTCCCAGAGGATTTCTGTTCTGTGGTCTGGGACCCTGGACAGGAAACAAAAAGTGCCCTTGTGTTTTTAGAACCAACTTCAAGGCCTTGATCAGAAAATCTTTGGGGTCTAGAATAATGGGGAGAGAACAACATTTCACCACATCAAGCTCATCAAGTTCTCACAAGTGATATGTTTGCTTTATAAACACAAAGTTGAAGCAGACAATAAATCAGTTTATGTATTTTATTCCATAGTTTAAACCAAAACTAAGGTAATGACACAAAGGACAAAAAGGCAGATTCTAATTGTTGATAGGATAATGCAGAGCATATTTGCTATATTTGTCAAAAAAAAAAAAAAAAAAAAAAAAAAAAAAAAAAAAAACTAAACTGAATGATAAACAACAAATGTTTGACACTTAAGTTGATGGTAAAATGTGACAACTAACTTATTTTGGGACAAACATGGCCAAATAAGTTTTAATTTGATATAGCTGAGGAAATGTCACGGACGTTCAGGAACTAACCTCAGTCAAGTAGTCATGAAGCATTCAAAATTACCAGCCTTTAAGAACAAATACATTTGTGTATCATCAGCATGACATAAAACTGAATTTCTGCAAAAAGTGGCCTCGATCAAGAATGAAAAAAAAAAAAAAAAAATCCAAGCATAGACCCCTGAGGTACACCACATGTGAGAGGAAGTGTTATGTACAGTTGAGTGAAATATTTTAATTTGATAGATTGGAATTAACCACCACATTAGAAATACTGCTCGTTTGAACGCACAGCTCAATGTGTTATGTGACAGCTTCATAAAAGCAAATTAATCAATATATTTTAAATACAGGTTTAAGTTAGAGTTGTGTGTTAAAACTCAAACAACTACAAGCTTTTTGAGATTTATTTTTCAATATTTTACAAGTTGTCTGTTGTTAATTCAATACATATATACTGATTGCATAAATATCAGCTAAAAAGACCCATCAAATAACTGAAGAGTTAACCTGCATCATATTGCCACAGTGTTTTGTGTAACAGATGCTTCACAAACAGGTCATGTGAAACTGTCAGTCAGTTTTAAAGCATTATTCTGGGATCATGCAGTAATTATTCAGCAATATAAAAACAGCTCTATGCCAGCTCACTGAGTGTTTTACAGTTATGTCTCTGTGTTTGTAGCTCGAGTCGAGAAGATTATCCTACATTTTGTTAAAAAAAAAAAAAAAAAAAAAAAAAAAAAAAAAAAAAAACATCCAGCAGTGAAATGCTCCATTTTTATTCTCTTGGTTTGGTGTGTTTTTATAAATGTAGCTTTTATTTTACATCACTTCTCATAATTTATTAGGTTTAACAAGGAAGTTATATTTATTCAACATTATTAGGTTCTTACTAACCAAGCACAAAATGCTTTAGGTTAAGAAACAGATGTGATTTACTTATTATTAGTTGATGGTACGAATAATAATTATATTATGAAAGCAGTAAAAAAATGCATTAAATCTTAGAGCAGCTCTCAACATTAGGGCATGACTCTTTTACTAATGGAATTAACTGAAATGCAACCTTTATGTCCAATGTGTGCACTTTCATATTTTGCGCTCCAAACTCTAAACATTGCTCTGTGCACCCCCAGGTCTTCACTGTGGTTGAGATGCTCACATTAGCTCATGCTCACATCAGCTGAGTCATCTCCTCTGTGTCCTTGGCTTATTACCTGATTTAGGCCTGATTAGATCAGTCTTGGAAGAGCTTGCATGGGCACATGCACATGCGAAATTTAAATATCAAAATGAAATTGCTTGACCAGTGAAAACTAGATTAATGTAAAATGTTTGCAACAAGGTGTAGGTAAAAAAAAAAAGAAAGAAACAGATGACTATGCACATTTTTAATGCACCTTACAGCATTTAGAGCCATTTATGACATTAACTGTAGCTCATGTTATGCAAACACGTTTTGCAAGTCAAAGCCACTTATGTTGAGAATATGTGATGCTCCCTTTTTCTCCTCCTTTGGCTTCATGAGATTATTAGCATAGGTATTGATCCTGCACTTAGTTGGATAGTTTGTTAGTTTCCATGGCCTTAATGCCACAGTAACAAGAATAAAATCAAGCTGTTTTGCAGCAGTACTGTAATTTGCATTTAATGTCTTTTTTTCTCATCAGAATTTACAGATGCACTTTCATGTAGATACATAAGGTGCACAAGTTTATCTCTTTATCATGTCCTTAACTTTTATCATTTAGCCATTTCATCACTGCCTTCATAAAAAGGCCGTAGCTTCTCTTTGATTTTTTGCTAACACGTTGAACATCCCGATGACCTAACAGCATGCAGGGGTTGTGCTTTTGCCACTGAAATTTACTCCTTTTGCACAACTCAAACAATCCGTTACACACCATTGTTGTTGACGATGAGAGCGAGTTGCACTCCCGTTTCTTCCCGTTTGAACGCGATGCTCTCTCTTGCTGCAAGCTGTTTGATCAGTTCAGAACACGATGTTACAATTTGACATAGTTGTCTTGGTAAATAAGAGAAAGTTGTTTTGGTGTCTGTTTGATTTAGTCAGCCAGCGTAAAACGTGTACGCTCGCTTGTCCTCGCGCAGGACTAAGCGCTTCTACCTCTCTTCGTCTGCGTGTGTGTTTGTCAGTTTCCTCTCGAGATGTTAATTTTTTCCCTCCGTGTTGTTGCCATGCTTCCACCAGCAGTATCTGCACCAGGGAGACGAAGACATATTGGTGTTAATGAAAAGCCCTCCCAAACTATCCTCCCCGCATGAATGTTTAAACACGCTTGTCATAACATTCATTCGCTCACACATGACAGCTAGCATCTGCAGCTGCCTTGCTCGCCCTCAATATTTTATTATAGCATCTCCCCTAACCCCACACCAGCACAATGGCTGTGTGTTAGCCAACTGAATTGTAATGACTCAAAGCAGGCTGTGTTCAGACCAGCTGACAGCACTGGCCATACATAATGAATTCAGAGACACTACAGGGCCTCATAATGCTACATTTAGCCACTGTTAAATAAGTAGAAAAGGCTAAATGAAGAGTAGATTGTTACACAAATGGGTAGAAAACAGAAGAATAAATAGACAAATAAACTGGTGTAAACAAAAAGCAGTAAGAAAGTGAAATGGGGGTTTGTGGGAATAAATTTCAAACACTGTTAAAAAAAAAATCTCCAGGTACATTTTGCTAATCAAAAGTCCCATAACACTTTAGGTCAGCACATGTGACCTTGGGGGTTTTGATAAAGATGATTCACCATGGTAACAGCTGGTCTGGACCCTTCATCACTTATCAACCTCTCTGCCACTTTTACTGGATGCACAATTGAAATGTTTGTGCCTCTGCAACACATGTACCACATTAAACTATCTGAAATAATTGACACAGAGGCACCATGTGTGGTTTAAAATGTGTTTTCAGACATCATACTAACAAGCCTAATGCTATGTGGTGGGATGAGGGGACCCATGAGCAAACAGGAAGGGTCAACTCAAATCAATTTTCAGTTTTCAACTTCATTTTGGTCCCACATTGTGAAGTCAAATTAATATTTATGCAGAGCTGATCACCTAAAGAAAATATGTGTGTAGGTAAGTTTTCTAGAATATAGGGGAGGATGCTGGGGGCTTCTCTATTTCTTCTAAATTATGTATACAGACATGGATAAATATTATTGTACACTCATAGTTCACTGAAAACACATTTTATTTATCTTCCAAAGGGATTCTGTTAAAAGTGGTCCACTATAAATGTTTATTAAAATATTAAATATATACAGAATATGTGCATGGCTTTAGTATGTAATAGGATAAGCCTAAAATTGTAAACAAATAATAATAATAATAATGAAATAGTATTACCACATTTGTTTGTACCCATACAACATTTCCTTCAAGCATTTCCACATCTGTTCAGCCTGTTTAAAGAAAAGCGACAGCGCTCTGACAAGTTCAGAAAGAATATAGATACAGGCTACATAACCATCTTCCAGGAAGCTTCATGTTCCTGTGAGAACAGTTTTGAATATTATTCAAAAGTACAAGGTCCATTAAACTGTAGCCAACCCCCTAGAATGTGGACGCAAGAGAAAATGCAACCCCCATATTGGAAAAAGTGCATTTGGTAGACAAAGAGCAGAGAAAACAATCGAAAATTGTTCAAAACAAACTCCAAGGTCAAGTTTTATCACCAGCCACTATTTAGAATCAAAATGGACTTCATGAGAAAAGACCCACAAAAGCTTCTGACAGGAAAAATAGAAAAATGAATGTAACAAAATGCATGTTGACAAGTGCAACATTTCTGGAAATGGTTTCTGGGAGTGATGAGACTAAACTAGAGATTTTTGGTCAGTAGCCACATCTGTTGTGTTGTTTTTTTTTTTTTTTTAATTACTTTGCAAGTTGTCCAATAAGATAGAGCTTATTTGACTGTCTTATTTACTTGATATGTCATTAAACAGAAACAAATGTGATATTAACAATGAATTAAGACCATTGTCCTTTGTATGCCATCTATTTGTGGGTCTGATACAACACTGTGTGATCAGCTCAGCACTGTGGCACTTCTCTGTGCAGGTCTCTAACTTCTGCTGATCTGCATAAGTGACTGTGCCACACATAAAGCTCCTTCTAAATCAGTGTTTAAGCCTTGATAATAGACCTCACTGACCAATTGATTGGCCTTCATATGTTTACAGCTTACTTTAATTGCCTCAAAAAATACCATTTATCAGCCAAGAGCATTCATGTACGCATGCATGTGTGTGAGCAAGCATGGCTCAATTGACAAAAAAAAAGTCCATTGATTTATCAGCATCTGGATTTGTCCCGTTCACCATACATAAAACCCCTGCGTATGTGCTGTTCAAAATGGGAAATGGCCCCATTGATTCCCTTAAGTTGGAGCCCAAATGCTAAAGATTTTTGGATAAGCTTTCTCATTACTTAAGCTGAAATCAATAGGGGGGAGCATGGGTGTAATGAATGAACGGGCCACAGATCAGATGAGGTGTGCTCATCCCTGGCCTGTCCTGGTCGATCTCTGTGTGTGTGCATGTGAGGGTGTGTGTGTGAGAAGGAGGCGGACAGGGCGAAACTGAAAAATCTGACTTTTTGTACATAGCAAACCTTTTTTCTTCGCACTCACAGCTGAAGACTTTTTCGTGATGGCATCACATCAGCTGTAACGCCGATGAGTCTTCTGGCCTCACTGGTTTTCAGAGTTGGCTTTTTTCTATACATACAGCCATAAAAAATACAGTTGTGGGAATTTGCACAACACTAGATGTCTCTTTAGACTCGTTACCATGATGGCATCCAAGGGCAAACGTGAAATATGAAAACAAAACTCTAATACTACTAAAGTTCTGCACCATATTCTAAGGCAAATTCTGGCTTTAATTAGAACGCTCATTTCAGCCACTTTTTAAAAGATGTTGTTCTTTTGGTCACATTCTATTCTTTACAATCATAGATAATAATAATAATAATGCCACACAATGTCATCAATGTATGTTGCCACACAAGGACGAAATTACTCTCTGCATTTAA
>JARVLU010000600.1:25809848-25823152 GCA_031762415.1 Simpsonichthys santanae
CTACTTAGCTGCATCAGAGCAGTGGGAGGCACAGCACCTTGCTCAAAGGCTTCTCAAAAGTTGGACCAAAGGAAAAGTGAATTGTTACTCATTAATGTTTGCTGTGCCTATTTTCCCTCCAGGCACTGAGGCTAAACTGGGAAACTGACTCAAATATGACTGGTACTTTTTGGATCCTGCCACGCCCTCACTAACTTCTGTTTGTTCTGTGTTTGTACCACATCAGGCAATGTGGGTTTATTTCTTTATCTTTGTAGGTGATAGTCCTGGAGGAAGAGGTCAGACGTGAACTCTAAATTCAAAGTACATTTGCACAAGACCCATAAGTTAAGCAAAGTGGAGCGGGGCAACTGCTGAAAGGAGCAAAAATATAGAGAACCATGTCATTCAGCAACAGGTAAGGAAGAACATCCTACTTCCTTAGGAGGTTTCTAATGTCATAAAACAAAAAAGATCCATCAGATGTAAACCAGCACTCACCTTCACAGTAGACTGAAACAGAACCACAGTAGTCCCTTGTTTATCACGGGGGAATCCGTACCCTGAAGCCTCGCGATGAGTTAAAAAATGCAAAGTAGGGATACAGTAGTCTAATTTCCAGTACAGTAAACTTCATACATATTAAGGCTTTAGAAACCCTTCCCACGCCCTTGGAATGTTCTAAACTCTTAAACTACACAGGGCCGGCCCAAGCCTCCATGGGGCCCCAAGCGAAATTTGGTTTTGGGCCCTTTAGTTCTGCTAATAATGTGGATTACTGCACTCAGAGAGATGATCAGATCATTCATCCACCCAACATAAAATCATTGCAACTCTGACAACTCTGTTTACATTATCATATGTATATATCATCTAGTCACTAATTTGGTACAACTGCACCAAAAGTAACAAAAGAGAGGGAAATAAATAAATAAAAAACAGTGTGCAATATATTTTACAGCTAAAGTGTCATTTGGTTTATCATCTTTGGTTCCAAAGAACTTCAACAGTAATGTTCAAAATAATCTGTAGTCCAAGATCAACAACAAGCAGATAAAACAATGTAGACGCATAAAATAAATTAAATTATTCAGAAACAAACAAAATAAAATGAAATATCAAGGAAATAATGAAAATGAACATTTTCTTGAAACCATGTAAAATGGTTTAAAAATACATTTAAAGTTGAATAAATAGACACATTTGACCTGTTCTTCTTCGTCAATACTTTACAAACTTCCTAAAACCTGTACGTCCACTTAGGGTGCCCCCTAGTGGCCCCGGGGCCCTAAGCAGCAGCTTGATTTGCTTATGTCTTGGGCTGGCCCTGAACTTACGTCATTTTAACAACATCTGTTGTAAAATTTTACTTACTAGTTCTGCAGAACAGCAACAGCTCTGGTTTTGGTCCATTTATCTTCTATTCCGACTTGGTTAGTTTCTGCAGACCTACGTTGCAGGAGTGAAGCCCATGTCTCAGTCCTCTAAACACTTTAACCTACTAATTTTAACAACATACAGCTTTTATATGTACAGAAGCTACAAAATGTTACTTACCAGGCTCTGCAGTACAGTTCTGGTCCCAATAGATGAAAAAAGTCCTGATACAGCATGACTGAAGCCCACAGCTCCATCCAGCTTGATGTGCACGTGCTGCTGCACATGATTTAATCCACAACCACTGGCCCATTCCGGACCAGCACCGCACCATTCCTGTGAGCAACAGAATTTCCAGAACTTCTGACTTAGCTGCAAGCATTCCCTTCATTTGCAGCAAGCAGTGGGTGAAAGAGCAGTGTTGACTTCTGGGAAGTGAACTGATGGCTTCTGGGTAATGTGGTTCTTCAAACTGCCAAAACAGTGAAGGTTTAAAAAAAATGGCAGCACATTTATTTATTTATTTATTTATTTATTTATTACTTTTTGGAAAATATTATTTACATGTACGTTACTTAAAAAAAATAAAATAAATCTGCGATAGAGCAAGTCCGCGGAAAAGTAACTGCCAAGGGGCTTTCAGGTACAAATCCCCATCAATAAACAAGGGACTACTGGATTGTGTTTCTCCTGTGGTTACCATCAATTAAAATGTACTGGTGCAACTTGTATTTAAATTGCAAGTTGTATTTTGTTCTCAGATTATGATTGCCTCCATCTACATCATCGGAATGATCAAATACGTAAGAGCATTAGTTTGTCCACTTTTCACATCTAATTAGATTCAAACATGAATAAACTCAAAAAAGAGTGAAACAGGATGTTTAAATAAGATGATTAAAGTAAAGTTATTACCAACTGAGTGTTGTCTTGGGCTGTCATGCGGCAGTTATGAACACGAATGACAAGCTAAATGAGGTCAGTAAGGACTTCAGAGAGCTTAATGCGTTTTTCAGCATGTTTTTTTTTAGACTTGTTTGCGTCTCGTAAGCACAAGTTTCTAATTATGGTCACAAGAATACCATAGTGTCCACATTAAGCCTTGTTATGAGGCTTTTCATCCACCATCAGAGCCATTAATGCATGAACGTTAAAATATTGGATTCATTGCAGGGAAGGAAGCAATGCAAACAGACAGTGTAATGAATTACAAAGCTACATAAATAATTGTATATGATACATTACCTCATATATTTGTTATATTTTATAGTGTAGTTTTAAACTTTTCAGTGAAACATTGACTATTTAACACAGTTATGCAAATAAGTAAAGTGAGTAAATGATTTCATCCACGTGTTCTAGAAGTTGGTAAAAAAAAATCACTTCTGATGACGTCTGGCTTCAGTGACTTGTACTTTTTTCCTCCTGCATGAGCAGCTTCTCCACTCGGTGTTATCCAGCGTCAGTGCTAGGTAGTCCCTGTTAATCCCTGGTTAAACCAAACTGCAGTGAACCACAGAAATCTAACTAGTTGGCTGTCATTAGTCGTAAACCCTCATGTTTGGATCCAGATTACAACGGGATTAACGTGGATGAGCTCAAAATGAATGTTAGGGCGGGTTTAACTTTCTCAACCTCTCCCCTGGAGAGGTGAGCTGTGGTTGGATTCCAAGTGGAACGCCAGGATTAAGACTGGTTTCACTTCCTTGGTTCCCCTGTCATTATGACAGAGGTTACTGTAGAGCAATATGAATATCATTTAGGTATTGTATTATTTCTTACTTTAATTATTTTAACTGTATGTGAAACACTTTTTAAATTGACGTTTCATAAGATTATAAATTCTACTTAAGCTGCACACACACTGTTTCTTCCTGCTGCTCATCGACCATTACCAAACATGTTTAGTTGAACGAGGACAAGCCTCATTATAAATATAAGTTGTTTAGGCTTTAAATACTTTAAATACATTAGGTGTTCTTAAAGTATCCTTTTACTTTAGGTCAAAGTGTTTTGAACTAAGAGCCTTCACCAGCAAAATGCCACATAATCAATTGTAGCACATATACCATGTAACTAAAGAGTTAACCAATAGGTTAGATTGAAATGTAGTATATTGGTCTGGGCCCTGGGAACGTTATTTTAAAGATAGCTGCACTAAGGAGATACAACATATTGCTTAAATTTAATTTAATGGCTGTGCTTCCACTTAGCCGGGAATTCTGACTTTACATTTTGTTGAACCATTTGCTTCCCATATAAAATTAAACAAAACAGCAACTTTTCAAACATAAACTTCAACCTCAAAATAACCCGTTGCCGGCCTGAATCGATGCTCGGGAGCGTGGGAGCTAAAAACAAACAGCTTGTTCGCTCACTGAGCAAATAAAATAAAAAGCACGTGCATTGGTTTAGTTTTGTACTCCCAAATCCTCCAGAGTTTGATCTGGATAGGGAAAGGATAGATGTGGAGATCCCTTTAATATGGCACTAATTAAGGCAAGTAGGTGATGTCACACCAACACCGAGGTCCTTCCCGGCAGCAACCTCAATGGTGGGAACCCAACGCAGAATGGGGAACTACTCGTCCAGCAGGTCCAAAGATTATTTTCAGGTCTCTCTAGTAAATGAGTCACCGAGGCTCAATGGGATTAACCTGTATAAATAAAGGTTGGATGAATGAATTAGCTCCTGGTCCACTGTACACATTAACAGCTCTCCGTCCTATATATTCCTTAGTAAAACACACTGGCTTCTCATATGGAGCAGCTTAACCAGCCATTAATGTTTGGATTTACATTTCAGTGTACAATAGCTTGAGCTGCTACATTGTGCTAGCATGCTAGAATGCTAGTTGCACTTAGCAAGGTTTTTATCTACTCACTGCATCATTCTGAAAGAGCATACAACAGACAATGGTATTTACCTTTCATATGCTTCGTAAAGTATGTTACAGTCGGCAACTTTGCATTAACCATTGACAGTATTACTGTTATTGTCCCATGTCTGCATCACTGTGCGCTCTGCCTTGTCAGGTTTTCACACTGACCCACGTTTCATGCAGCGTACCATTAATCCCTCCCACTCCCATCTGACTGGGCAAAAATAAAATGCTTAATCCCATACAAAACAAAACTGAACAAGATTGACAATTAGCACAACTCAAAGAGTAGGTTGTAACCTGCCACATGGCACACATGTGCCCCTTAAACAAACTTTTATGTAACATTCAAGGAAAAACAGCCTATTTTAGTCTGCTTGAATGAGATTTACTTTACCAAATATGAACAGTTTCTTAAAATTATACATTTTTAAATGACAAAATAGTTTTTATCTTTCATATTTATTCCATTTTTATCACTTAGACATTGTTTTTTAAACTTAAATGATATTACTATGAACTTAGTTTAATACGTAGTTTGTACTATATCGCACAGTTCAAACTGGGCTGCACAATGTTTTGACTCCTAATTGGGAACTGCCTAGAAAGGCAGCCACCTATTATTATCCACCTGGCAAGTGTTAAACTTTGTTTTGAACCACTTTGGCAATGGCTGCCTGATGGGGGAGAGGGCGGACTCCAGAAACCATCTCATCACCATCAAACTGGTTGGTGCACTATGTGAGTGCTGCTTGTGGGACTCAATTTGTTGGTGCTTCTCAGACTGATGAAGTCCTTTGGATGTCTCAACAGAATAAAAAATAAAAAATAATAAATAAAAATAATGTTCAGATGATCCGACTGGATTTTGTTGTATTTTCTACCTGGATTATTGCGCATGAACTTTAACATTTTAGAGATCAGTCATTCTAATTGTATCTTGTTCTATGCAAATCATCCATCCATCCATCCATAAGGTAAAAGTCACTTCATAGAAATACATAATTTCTTCCTTTGTATAATGTTTATATTAATATGTTGCACAATGCATTAGCACTTTCTGAACAAATTTAAAATAAGGTCAGCAGGGAACAGTGTGCAAAGTTGGGTATTTTTTTTTTTTTTATATTCTTACAATCCTGGATTAAAATATAATCCCATATGCAGGTCTGGGAGCAAAGACCTCTGTGTCCACAGCTTGTAGGAGCTAATGTAGCTCCGTGACATAAACCGTCAAAATATACACTTAAAAATTGGGGGTGGACTTTTTCAGTAACTTTATACTTTAATTTGATTATGAGAGGGCTGTGCATGTGTCTGTTATTCACTTCCACAGATCTGAAGTCTGCTGTTTTTTTTTTTTTTTTCCAACATTGTGTTATTGTTTAACATTAACTAAATTGATTTTTGACATTTGAAAATCAAATAAAGTTCATCTCTGTCTGTGGTGCATCTAAAAATGAACTTACCCTCCACCCCTAAAACAGATTTTTGTGATGGTTCAAAGCTACAATGAGCCATTTTAAAATCTTCAGTGATGTGCTGACTATTTTTAAGAGTTTGGTTTTATACCTGGTGATTTCTGAAGATGTTGATTAAATGTATCAGTTAGCTGTGGTCCACTCGATCATGAGCTAGCTGGCACCACTGCATGAGCGCACGCATGAATACGTGCCTCTGTGCATGTGTCTTTGTATGCATGAATGCGTGCGTGCATGTGCAAGTGCACACATAGGCAATGGGGTGTGTCACTTAATATTTTCTCTCATTTCTTTCTGTTTTATATTTACTACGTCAGGCAACAAATGAATCATCTTTATTACGGAGAAATTTAATTTGGATGAACTTAACTGCTGCCGCCAAGGTCAGACAGGCAGAATGTCATTTTAATCCAATCAACTTTAATCTGTTGGTTATAAAAGAGTTAGGCTGTTGAAGAATGGCTGTATCTCAGGCCCTTTATTACACTAGCTAATGACTTTGATTGTGAGGCGCCTATCAAGAGGTTAGGAGTTCTTATGGGGCTTCACATCCTGCTGATTCGCTTCCTCGTGTCACTGTTGGGTTCAGCTAACCTTAAAACCACTTGGGTTTTTAATCAGAACAATCATTTTAAAATCTTTTAGAATATGATTGTTTTTTAAAAAAAAGTGGCAGTATGTTGGAAACTTTAATGTTCAATGCAGACATACCTTATTTTGTTTGTTCTGGTCAGAATGTGTTCAGATAAGAAAATAATAAATTCAAAAATGGATACAATAAGAAAAAAGGTAAAGTTCTGTATTGTATATGTATTTATGTCTATTTAAATAAAGATGCCAACTTTAACTTTGTTACATATTTTGTCTTTTAAAGAGGACATGCAGGAGCTAAAACAGGGAGGTTTTGAACAAAGATAATGAAGATAATTTATTTGACTAATGATCATTGTCAGCACTGAAAAAAAATTGACCTTTTTTGAAATGTTCTTAATATGATATTATAATTTTGTAACAAGTGGAACCTGTTAAAAAACGCAATGGCTATGTGTTTTAGAAAGTCGTTTTTAGAGCACGTCCACTTAAGGTGAGTACAATGTGTCATCATTTGAACCTTGGAACAGAAATATAGCCCAAAGAGCTCACAGCATATGGGTTTCTTGTCTATTTACTGGCTTTTTTCTCATCGCGAAGAGAAGTGGGTGATAGGAAACACCCTCCATCCATCCATCCATCCATCGATCCCATGCTTGAGCACGATAATTTGAAAAAGAAGTGTCACCAACTTTTATTTTGTTGTGTTGCAACAAATGCATAAGAAAGGCCACTATCAAAAACTGCACCAAGTCTGAATCCAAGCTCGATGACCATATGTCAACCAACCACCCCATCATTTGAGGAATTATGCTTTCTAGTTTATATTATTGCTTAAAAGTATAGTTTTCTCAAATTTCCTTCCTTCCTCAAATGATTGGGTTGGTCTTTTGGGTGGAAGAAGATTAATCTATGGTGCACAAGGCCACCATTCACCTGGATGTGGATAAAATTGCTCTCTTTACTAAACAGGATACGTCAGACTTCGCTGACTTGCACAAGCAAAAAGAAAAAAATACCTCTGTTCTTATGCAAAGTAACGCCTACCAACTTGCACCAGCAAACATTAAGGTTTACTTGCATTCCCTGTTCAATTCATGTGCAAAAAATCTTGAAAACTCATATCTAAAACTACAAACATCCACTATTCAAAGCAAATAGTTACTGCATGGTGCACTACTTGCATGTTGCTAGTTGTGTTTTGGAGTGTATTTGATAAAACCGTGGCTAAAGCAAGAAGTACTTCTCAATGCTTCTTTTGCCATCTGTTTTACCTGTGGAAACTATCAGTTGAGCAGGACTTTTGCCTCTATCAGCAAAGCCATTCCCACTCTGACAGGGAGTACCTCAGTCTGTCAGAGATTGTGCAACAACCACAGAAGGTAACACTTGCTAGTCGCTGGAATGCACATGCTCCACATTATAATGGCTTTATTCCTGCCAAATTAACTTACATGGCCGACAATTTTGGTCTGAGTGCATATTTGTATTTTTGTGTTTCAGTGCTGCGCTGAACGTCTCAGAGACTGTGAAAAGGCTGTTCTTGATACAAAGTCAGAGCTGGCACAACAGTAATAACAGAGCCTATAAAACTCCCATTCTCTGTGCTGAACCCAGTGGCTGTCCTTGTCTCTCCACTCATGCTTTTTTTTATCTACCCAACTCTCTCAATCTCTACATGATTTATGCCAAACAGTAGGACACATGGGAGAACAACTGTGTCGTAAATAAGACTGGTGTAATTGTTTCTACAATGAATTAGTAGGGACGATACATTACTTACACAGCAGTTTGTTCTTCTCCATAGAACTCAGTGAAAGGAAGATCTGAAGCAGAGTGCTGCTCCATCTCACACGCCTCATTTGAGCCATCAAAACCACCTGGAACTGGAGGTGAGATGTTTGAAACAAAGCAGGAAAAAACAGCTAAAGGTGCTACAGTTATACATCTTTGCTTAACTTTTGTTGATCTATCCATGCCATCAGTGCATGAATCTACCATTCCCTTGGATATGCTGTCTGTTTTCAATGCTTATAGCATCTCATTGTCAGCTTTACATGCTCATGGGATTGATGGGACAGAACACTTGTGATCAAATTTGCTTTATAAATAAACTTGTCCTGATAAATCTTTTTCATGCATTGAGGCAAAGCAAAGACAAGAGGCAGATATTAGAACTTCACAAATGTTTGTAGTGAAGACAAAAGCACACACACCTGATGGAACCACAAAACTTGTTAAAAATCCAATTTTTGGACTACCTCAATGGGCACATAGCACATTGGGTTTTAAGAAGATGGCAAACAGCACTCGTAAGAGAATCTTGGTTTGCGGTGTTTGTGGTATTTTCAAATTCTTGGCATGAGTCATACAGCTGGAGATTTTTATTTTATTTTTACATTTTCAATAAATTTGCGCAACAGAATTCCTCCCAGAATTGTCCCAATCAGCTCATCCATCTCAAACCTGTCGAACCCTCGAGAAGTTTCTTAGTGGCATCTTTAACTCAGTTTAAGAGTGAACTTTGACACCTGCACCGGAGCTTTCATGTGACAGAAAACCACCCAGGCCAGTCCAGGTCTACATGTCACATGTTCCTCAAAACTTGCAACATCTGTGGCATTGTGCTGTGTAACAAAACTGAACATTTAAGAGTAGCCTTTTATTGTGGTCAGCCTAAGGCGCACATGTGCAATAATCATGCTGTCTAGCATCTTAATGTCCCACAACTGTGAGGTGGATGGATTATCTCGATCTGCAAAGGAGAAGTGCTCACTAACACTTATTTACACACAAGTGTGAACAATATTTGAGAGAAAAACGGCCTTGTATACATTCAAGGTTCTTTGTCATTCACATCGCATGTGGTACATGAGGTGGAACAAACTTGTGTACGCAGGGTCCCAGTTACATCCAACAATGGCAAAAAATATAAATTGTAAAAAAAGAAACAGTAAATATGGATCTAAGATATCAACTAAGATATACGCTAAATGAACGCCAAATGGTATGCTAAAAGATCTAAAGCTATACGCTAGTCACTAATAGTGCAAAAAATACACCGAACAACAGCAGCACGATTGTCATAGATTCAGTTTGGCTATAATTTACATGCTTACTGCGAGCACTAACATAAACTAGGATCTATTCAAAGTATGCAACAAAAATACAGAAACAAGGCACCAAAAGTGAAAAAGAAATTAATCTACAGCAGCATATTGGCAGAGTGGTTCTGATGACAGCGAGGTTCTCTTATAGCAGCATGATACTGTTAGCAGTGAGGTTCGGTTAGCAAAGTTTCTCTTAGCAACATGGTCCCGTTGGCGCCACGCAATGGTGGACAAAGTACTCAAGTTTAGCACTTAAGTAAAAGTATTGATTCTCGTGGTCAAATCTTACTCAACTACAAGTAAAAGTTGCTCAGTCAACAGTTTACTCAAGTTAAAGTGCTGAAGTACTTACTTTTGAAAAGACTTGAGTATTTTTAAATACATGTACTTTTGAATACTTAAGTATTTAAAAGTACAAATTACAGGTAGTCCTCGACTTACGAACGGGTTCCGTACCTACAAACCGTTTGTAACTTGATTTTGCTGTAAGACGGAACTCATTACACGTGGCGCCGCACCCGTTCGTGAGTCCGGATTTTTTTGCCGTAAGTCAAGGAAATACATGTAAAATGTATGCTAACGCTGCGCCGCACACCCGTTCTTAAGTCCAAGTTGCCGTAAGTCGAAGGCTACCTGTATATTTGCTAATATCAGTACACGGCTGTATTGTTTTGAGTGAGTTTACAGAACCTCAAACCACCTGATGATGTGCTGACATGCAGAACCACTCTGACACCACCTGCCTTAATAAAACCTGTAAACTAGTGTCCCTGCATTTTACATGTTTGTGGAAATCCTAACAGATGAAGCACATTTTGTCTTTTTCCTCAGCTTCAGGATTCATACACCGCATTGTTCGTGTGTAAAAGTGCAACTAGGAGAGGAAACAGTAGCACTGCTAACTGAAAATACTGCCATACTTAATATGGAAGCTTACAAAACAGTGAATGTTCTGCACAGATGAATCTAGAATAATACTTGAATCAACAACTGGCCGAGCTGAGCCAAAAGGAACAAGTAACAAAAAACTTCCTAGAAATGTACTGGAGTCTAAAGTACAATATTTGTCTTTGGAATGTAGTGGAGTGAAAGTCACAAGTTTCCAAAAACACACTCAAGTAAAGTAAAATACTAAGAACAAATGTACTTACGTACAGTACTCAAGTAAATGCGCTTTGTTACTGTCCATGGCACCTTGGTACTTTTAGCAGCGTGGTCTTTATTAGCAGCATTAGCAGGTCCCTTTAGCAGCTTGATGATTATAAGGACCACAGCATAGAAAGAGTCTCAGATCTGTGAGTTCAGTTCATGAAAAATGGGAGCAAAAAAAAAAAAAAAAAAAAAGTGTTGCGTTCAGATTTTTGTTGAGTTGTTTCCAGTTGCTCATTGAGGATAACGAAATTGTCTTCTGATTAAGATGATTTTTTTTTTTAGTTGGTAAAAAAATGTCTGTTCGTTTAGATCAAAAGCCAAATTTAGCATCACACTTCGACAGAACACGAGTCAGAGTTGATTAAACTTCCTGCATCAAGTCAAGCATTATAACGTTAGACATAACTTTATAACACTCAACAGAGTTTAACAGAGATGATTCAGCTTGACCCCCGTTCAGTCCTAAAAGGCTTTAATCTGGACCCATTTACACCTAGAACAATATTCACCGTTGCAATGGTTGTGTTCAAGTATCCAAGAGAACCAGGAACAGGGACCTCTTCCTTTAAGCATTTGAAGTTTCTGAGATGAAACCTCTTGAATTAGCTCAACATTTACAGTTCTCAAATAGAAACAAGAAGATTGCAGGACTGATTGTGCTACAAACTGCAAGTGGGGACACCCTGAAATAGGCGTGACCTGAAGTGGACGCAAGATGAAGTCTTGCAGGTCACAGTGCTGTTGCACAATGCTGCCCACACACGCTGAGAACACAAGTTGGAGATCCAGTTTGAGTTTTTATAGAGAGGTACTCCAACTGCCACCGCACGCACCACGCACTGCCCACTCGTGTGATTGTCCTGTGATTGCCTGGCAGAAACAAATTACTGTGCCGTTAATTAAAGCACCAAACAGCGCCAAGGCAAAAGAAATTGACTCCAATTAAGAGCTCAATGGGACACTAAATATTCAAATTACTCAAAGTGGTGACTGTGGATTGGCAGTGTGCCAACATTACTAGCAGTCTTTACCACATTGTGTGTGTGGTGGTGGTGGTGGGGGGTGCGGTGACAAAGCCTTGTATGCATAAGTGAATTAGAAAACATGGCAACGATCATTCATGCTAACATTCATTTTGCACATCAATTTGTCCTGTGAGTTATTCTTCTGTATGTAAGCACACAATAACTCACAGATACATTTAAAAACATTAAAGTTAACAGGAGTGGGTATGTTTTCATCTCCATTTTCCCAGAACAATTCCACATATGACACAAGCATGTTGAAGGCTACATCTATAATCATCATATGAATTATGCATATAAACATTATTAATCATTATCATTATGCAAATGCACATAATTATACAAGGACTGATGATTTACATGAATGCAGAGTCATGAATATTCTGCCTGAGAGGACTGTCGGTGAAGGTTCTCTTTATTTTCTATAAGTAAAGTAAAACTACACAAAGTACAATAGAACATAAACATCTGAAAAAAAATAATCAGTTTGTATTTTTTTGTCTAAATTTTGAGGATTATATCTCAATACCTCCTCGTTCATCTAAGCTGGGCCTTGAACATCACACATCCTGTACATGTTTCAGGAGCGGCTGAAGGAGGAGGAACCAGGGTCTGAAAGGAGGAACATGAAGCACAGAGAAGTGAAGAGACTTTAGGGAGAGTTACAAGAAAATGAGGAGAAGTTGAGGAGCATCGTTGAAGAGAACAAGACATTTTTGTACAATAGACTGAAGAAACTACATAGCAACTACAAAGTATCAGGTACTTTAGTTACTTGTCTAGTTACACACCCTGTCTATCTTTTTTTTATCATTTTTTTTAAATCACCCACTGCCTACTTTATTCTTCTTTATGTATCGTTCGCAAAACATCCCATGAATTATTTGAATAAAACTTTCATAAAGTAAACGGTGGATGTCCATTTAACTGAATACCATTTGGACTCAACCTGATTCAAGATGGACGCCACAGCCAACTGACTTAGAAAACCCAAAAAGCCAACTTTACAAATACTGAGCTAAAGTTTGGTGTGGTTGTAGATGAGCGTTGTCTCCAACACAAAGTTACTTTGAATGCAACGCATCTTTTCTTTCAGACCTTTTCATTAACTCCTGGAGTCAAATGGTCTGTTAGCAAAATATATCATAGACCAGTGCAAGGACTTCAATGAAACTCTCAGAAAGTAATTGACTTTTGGAGTCAAACCATTTCTATAGGGCTACTCCAGTTAATCAACCATACCCTACACAAAAATAATTTTACCTTAATGAGCTGTACAGTATCAACTAAAGCATTGACATGAAGGGCAGCAGGCAATATCCATCCATCCATCCATCCATCCATCCATCCATCCATCATCTTACGCTTGTTCAGAAGTCGGGTCACGGGGGCAGCATCTTGAGCAGGGAGGTCCAGACATCTCTTTCCAGCGCCACCTCTTCCAGCTCATCATGGGGAGCCCAAGGCGTTCCCAGGGCAACCGAGAGATGGTCTCTCCAGCGTGTCCTGGGTCTTCCCCGGTGGTCTCCTCCCAATGTATTGCTTCAGTGGTTACATTTATTTTTCAATAGTAATTTTGATTTATTTTCTTTATAATTTGATTTATTTATGTTTTCTGGAAAATCTCCATCTTTGGATAACTTGCAGACTTGGCTTTTTTTTTTTTTTTTTTTTTTTGGGGGGGGGGGGGGGGGGAACCAACAAAAAA
>JARVLU010000600.1:25841753-25857871 GCA_031762415.1 Simpsonichthys santanae
CTAAATATGAAAATTAACAGCAATAAAATATCATCAAAATGTAAAGAACAGCATTAAAAAAGAAACACAGAACAAAACATACCGTCATCTCACCCAGTATGAAACACTAGAGAACAGGTGAGTGAAGAAAAACGACAAAAATAGTTAAAAAAAAACAATCAAAGCGGACAGAGGTGGACGGCAAGCCACCTGTGTCGGTGCCATCTTGGGTCATATTTTATATATACTGTATATATTTTATATAGTTTTGAAGGTGTTACCTGCATGTGCTTTTTAGAGGATTGAGCATTTCATTTTGGTCGTCGTGTTTCACAATAAAACAAATAATCTGGGAGAATAAAACTTGTTGGTTTACTAAACGTCCTTTAAATGACGGCATTTGAAACCAAGGAATGGACTTTTTCAGTGTTTGTGCCACCCTGGTCCCACACAGCTCATTAAGCTGCAGAGCTGGAATTCATCTGAGAGATGGAACGGACAGTCGAGAAGACAAACAAACCATGTTTTTTCATGTTGTCTCTTTAACTTTATTCATCAACTGTCCTACGCTGTTGTTTTGTTTGGTTTTTTTTTTCACTGCAAAAATATGAGCTGAAAAGATTCATGGGAACGTCACATATCATAAAATAAAAAATAAATAATAATTTTACACAGGATGGAAAGAAAAAGACAAGTTTGTTTTCTCTCACTGTGATATTTAGTTTTGTTTTCTAATCTTAGATGACAAAACATTTCATTCACACTTGTATTAAATTTGTCCTCGTGTTGTTCAGAGTAATAGTGCTTAAAATTCAAAAGGCTTTATCTGCAACATATATTTAATATTTATACTTTGTTTATGGAATCAACTGGAAACAAAGTGACTACAACACTCTGGTACTGACCAATTAAATACATTTTAAGTTTTTTTTTTCTTCAGAAATCCTGTGTTCGTTTGTTTCATATACATGCGAGTGCAAAAACTGCATCTTCCACTGTAGATGTGGGACTTCATCTAGCACAAAATTGAAATCAAAGCAGATGATGTGGCTGTGTAGATGCTCACTAGATGCAAGAGCGGGTATTTCGGTAATGGCAGCTGCTGATAAACAACCCAACAGCAAGCGTAGGAAGAGTGTGTGATGAAAGGACTCTGGGAAAAGGAGTCGGGCCATGCAGCAGCCGCAGCAGACCAAGGTAATTAAAGAAGCCATCATCAGCATCATTAATATGCTAGATCTGCTGTGGCCCACTGACTAGTCTAATGGAGAACATGTCATCATCGTCACCATTAGGGAGAGCAGGACACACACAAACACAAGCACACACCATCTTAATGTTGGGTCATGCCATGATTACCACCATTAAGCCCAGAGTGAGAAGGCCTGCTTAGGAAGCAGCATTCTCTTCTGGCATCACGCACACACATACACGCACACATGCATGCTGGTAGATCTTTAATTCAGACCATGCGAGTGATAAGTGTGCATATTTAAGTGATGCCAGGCCTGTTGGGTCTTTTAATTAGACAGAATGAATGAATGTTTTATAAAAACGTGTTTAACAATAAATGTGTTCATTAATTTGACGAGAGGATGTGCTCTGATGAGCTGAGTGGAACGCAGTAATGGATTTGTGTTCGGCTCTTGTGGTTTGATGGCGGGAAATGTGACAACAAAACTGCCCCTTCCTGGATTTCAACTCAAATTTTATTTTGTTCACCTTGAAAAGTCAGCTAGGACTGATGTTTTACCCCACAACCTTGATCAGTTTTTTTTTTCTTATTTTTTCTTCCAGTGAAAATGGACTTATTTCAATAAAAGGTATACAATGACACCAAAATACTTTTTATTTCAAGAAAACCACTGAAAATCCATTAACTGCAAAAGTTCATAAAAAATAAAATAATTATACTGTATACAGTATATATATTATTTAAATATTTTCGCTACGTTGGTACGTGCACGCGCATCCATCTGCATGGATGCGCGTGCACGTAACGACGTAGCGAAAATATTTAAATAAAGCTGATTTGAACATTTTGAAAGAATGTTCAGCTCAGACACACTCTTGCTATAATATCAGCCAAGAAATATATTTTTTTAAGTGTTTATTTTGCTAAATTTTAAAGAGATGCACGGTTTCCTTTTGGTGCGCGCGCATGTTACTGTCAAAGCGAAACAAGCTGATTTGAACACATACGTGCATTTATTAAGGAAAGGTTAAGCTCAGAGACCCTTTTACTAAGTTCAGCTTCCAAAACAATCACTTAGATCATCACTAAAATTGCTACATTAGTCTGATTTGTACATGCTCAGCCATCATTAATTTCAATGCGCGTTGGAGCAGCGATAACCAATCTCACGTCACAGATGACGTATGCCAAGTTCGTGGATTTCCAGTGACGAAACCACAGCGCCAAATTTAAAATAACTTTGAATGAAGTTTTAATATATTTATAAGTTTGTTTGAAAAAACGAACATAGTTGTATGATAAAAGATGTATATGTTGTGCCACTTTCTGCAAAGTCCATAAATCATGTCACACATGCTTTAAAGAGGACAGAAAAGAGACAAACACAGAAGAATTGGCCCAAATGTAGTTTCTATGGAAAGAAAAAACAAAACACAGGTTATAGACAGCAAGTAGAAACAAAGAGCGGCGTGAATAAAAACAGCAGCGTAGTGAGGAAATTGTGTGTAAGTTTATCCTTCAGCAGACTTGTTGTTTACACGTGTTATTATTTTTATTTTTTTTATTTTTGTGAAACTGCAGCTTTTCTGACATTTCAGCCATTTGTATTCACAACAACAGCCCTCATTCTCTCTGAAGCTGGATTTCTGAGTCCAGGCCTTAGAGTGGAGGTTTTTGGTGAACCTCTTGCCGAGGTGTACAACACTCCTCAGGTGTGAAATCACACGTGCACTACAGGCAGCTGCAAACCAAAGTTTTTCCTAAATTAACAGTTAGAATAAATGGCAGAGAGCAGTGTTATTTGTACTAGTCACCCTTTTTCAGCATGTCAGTATAAAGCCAATAAAACCCTAGGTCCAAAGGGATTTTAATGCATTCTCAAGTTTGGACCAACAGATCATGCTCACACTGCATGTGCAATGCATACATCTGAGCCTGGCATTGGGTTGCCAGATGAACCTTTTTTACCCCCTCCTTTTCTGCGCATTTTTTTTTTTTAATCATTCAACCTTTATATATGCAGATTAATTCCAGTGAGCCTCAGGGACTCATTTGCAAGAGAGGCCTGGAACTAAACATGTTCACCAAACACACACTTCATCTTACTTACTCATAATTTTAAAGTGGCAGTACAATACTTCATACTTCTTATCTGGCAACCCTGTCTGGCATAGAAACTACTATTTCCATGTAAATGGGCTTTTTTGTTGTTGTTGTTGATGTTGTTTCTTGGTCTCGATTAATATTGAAGAAACACTAATGTTCCCAAGGTTGCCTCATGTAAATAAGACTAAAGCCTACAGCAGCATAACAAAAGCCATGGTTCAGGAAACCCAAGTCAATCCTAGCTATAGGATTTATTTAAAAAAAAAAAGAAAAAAAAAAAAAAAAAAAGCAAACAAAGTGTCAGCCTCACAGCTCTGCCTCCCATTCTACTTTAAGAAACTGTAGGAACCACAAGTAAACCTGCAGTCTGAGACTGCAAAGGACTCTGGTAGGAAAAGATGGCACAGTCAGGCAGTGCGGTTCACTCATGTAATGATTTTGCATCATACTTTATTCAAAAAACAAAAACTGGAAATCCAGTTCATGTTCACTGGTGATGCAGAGTGTCGGGGGAGGAGTGAACATGTCAACCGCACATTAATAGAATAAAAATATTCCAAATCCTTCACCAGCATTTCTATATTTTAACTCATATTCTGCAGCTTAAAGCTGAAAGGACAAGAAGCATTGCCAAACCGTGTTTATAAATGCATTTTGTTGCCCCTTTTAGCCCGCCCATCATCTGCTAAAATATTTGTGCAACAAAACCAATCTAAATGTTAAGCAGGTGTGCTACCTTACTCTACCCCCCTCTTTCAGTTGCGCCCTCTTGTCTCATGTCTCATTCCCTTTTTCTCTAAATGTCCCTCTGTCTCACTCGCACCCCTCGTTCTCACTTCTTCACTGCCTCCCCTGACACTAGTGGAAACAGTGTGATGATGAGTAATTTAGTTCTAATCACAACATCAGACTTGTGCTGCGATTTACATCCCTCCACCAGCCGAGCCAGTCAGACAGTCAGGAGGGAGATGTTAATGTGAGACCGCAGGTAATTACTGTCATTACAGCATGCATCACATTTGCCAGTGTGTGTGTTTGCTTGTGGCGATGTGTGCAAATGTATAATGAGTGTGGGTGTTTCAGTCTTTTAGCTTTTGAAATGGCAGGGTTTGATATGTTTGTACATGTTTGTGTACCCAACATTAGATTTTCAGCATAACTTCCTTCTCACAAAAATACGTCAATTTAAACCAAACAAAAATGAATTCACAATATTTATGCTGTCGCTGATAAATGTAATAACAATTGATGGCCTAGCTCCGTTCATCCTTCCAGACTGAATGATTTTCTTAATGTAATTTTATTGTTTTCACCACTTTGCTGCCACTGATTTGCTGAAACGCAACCCTTCTGTGCTCCAAATGCAATTTTAAATGTATTTTTTATTGTGTTACAGCATTTGAATTATTAGATGTCACCGTCTTTTTCACAACTTAATTTCACACCCAATGATCACTGTCTTCTTTAACAACAGCTACACCATTTTGCATGATTTTAAAACATTTTGAGGATTTAAAAATGCACATCTGGCAGGTAAAGTCTTCACAATGTCCATTTAATTACAGCAATACAAGCATCATATTGTTTTGTTTTTTTTACATATAAATGTATATACTGTACCCATTTTTAAAAAGCAAGTAAAATGTGTTTTGATGAATTGTGATTGTTTTGGAGATGGCATAGACAAAAGCATTGAATCCAAAATAAATATTCCCAAAGGGACAATAAAAAAGTTTGTAATGTTTCATATTCTATTGGATCATACTGTATTATATCATATATTATCAGACCGTAATGTACCATATATTGCACTATTGGAGCAAAAAAGTAGTACGTCACTGGGCTGTGACTTGATAGAGAACAGTGTTTGTGAGTGAATCTCCAGAATGTCTTACAATGTTCATACTGGTTAGTTTATTTGCATGAGTCTCAGAGGCACATGGTTTTGTCACTTAAAGTAACAAAAATAAAATGTTGGTGAGGCAGCAGAAAATACTACACAAATAAATAAATGAAAACAGCTAGAGTCATAAAGGAAAACCAGACAGGGCATGACGCATACAGATCGACCGCAGGGAGGTGAAGACTGAGATATGGACTGGGGCTGATGAGGAGATTGGAGACAGGTGGTCTAATGATAACAGGAAACAGGTGTAGATGGGTGTGGCAGGACTGAGGAGCAGAAGCTGAGGAAAAATACGAAGAAATGACAAGAAACTTAATGAGGCTCTGTAAAGTTTGTCAAGAATTTTAGAATAAAAATAGTAGTCCAACAACAACAACACCAGCCTAGAATAAAAAACTCTAGAACTGTGCAGGTCAAAATGGCTGCATGTTGAGCAGCTCTCCATTCACTCTGAGATTTTGCTTTTGAAAACTTTGATTACCGTTTCTTCTGGATGTAAATGGCTTTTTGCAGATAATTACTTCCTCTCATATCCTCTGCCACAGGAAGGATTGTTATTGAACCTTTTTTTTATCAACTTTTGATCATTTGTTATGATGCATAACATCATACAAAGTAGTTTTATATAACTGGGAGTTGCTGATTAACATATTTAAATGCTCAAACAATACCTCAACTACAGTCCCAAATTCCTAACGAGTTGAAAAGGAGGTGCCGTGGATGCATCTCAGTCTACATGGAGGCAGTGCTCAAGTGAGATCTTGGAGGTACTGGGAAACAGTAGTTTGTGACAGTGGGAGGACCGAGATCGTCCTTCGACACCTGCACTTAAGTCTGCGGCAACAAGGGGCTCAGCAGGCTGCTGGGAGAAATGGCCACCGCTCAGGGAAGAGCTCTGCATTCAGGCAGTCCTGCTGCACAAGAGGACTGAGAGGTCCGCACGGTCTGCAGCCATTCTTCAGATCCGCTGTGGGATGGACTGCTACAAGAGATCCTTCCTGCCCAAAGCCATCAGCATCTATATCAACTCTAATGAAACCATGAGCTACATCAACAATTCATTTCCCTTTGGGATTAATGAAGGTTTTTTTAATTGAATTGAAACAAAAATCACAGCAAATAAACACGTAAACCTCAAAAATGAAAATTAAACACTGAAAACACTGAACGTAGCATTTATTCACAATGTAAAAACATGGTCATGGGCTTGTGTTGACCATTTGTCTGTAGTTTTTGCCATTGACCAGTGCAGCAACTAATCACAACTAAAATCTTTTTTTTTTTAAGTTTTCCATTTGATCTTTTATTTAATATTTGTAAACAAGCAAATATGCAAGTGCTCTACAGTAAGTACGTTCCTCTTAGAATTCTGTATTTTGTAGCTCTCCATCTACATAAATTATTTTATCTGACTCTGTGGTTTTGAGATGCATCAACCAAAAACTTTGTTGGTATTTTTACGATATTTTAAAATCCATTTACAGGCATAGAAACAGGAACATTTGTTTGACAGCAGCAGCATGTTTTGACATTTTAGGACAATCATCTAACATTTTTTATGGACCTAAATTACGACCCACATGTTGGAAACTGTTCTATGTTTGTCCTGGTCTTTGTGGAAAGACGGTATAGTATATCAAGGTGTTTCTATGGCGATAAGGGTAATATGTCAGGGTCCCTGGAGTTTAGGCCTGGAAGGGTCCTGACTGATAAGCAGAATGAAAAAGTCAGCAGTTTGGCCACCACCATCCAGACCCTGTTTTCAACACCCCTCACTGTACTTCCTCCCCACACAGACATCTTTTTATTTCTCCAATCTCATCTTTAGCTCCCTCCCATCCTCTATCTTTTCTTGCTCCTGCTGGATGCCTCACCTTGCTATTTATACCTGTGTCTGTGTAAATGCCATCTCTTTCATCTTCCATTATTCTCCATTTACCCAATTTCTCCTAATGCTTCTATTATACCTTGTTTTTGACATTTATGTCCACCTTTTCTTCACCTCCCCACAATTAAAGCTTCACTTGTCCCCTTCTTTACTTCTCTTTAATCACACCTTTGCCCCCTTAAACTCATATTTAATGATGAATATAAAATGTGTGCATGCGTTTGAGCATGTGTGTATAACGCAATACTAAAAAAATATATTTTAAGGTGATGACCAGTGTTTGTATGGAAGAGTATTTGAAACGTAAAGCTTTATTCAAAGGAAACACATTTAAATGTCTGCAACAAATGAGCATGTGCAAACAGCAACAAGCTTGAATCAGCTGTCTGGTAAGAAGGAAATTAAAAATATCAGAACCTCACATGAAGGCCCAAAAGCTCTTAACATTTAGACACATTCTGAACCTTTGTGCATTGACCCCACATTGTTTTTCACTGAATCACTAAAATTAGGGAGTTAGGAGAAGATAAGCCATTTTGTAAACCACTGTTCATATGTGACCACTTGTGCATGATTGTGTTTTATGATACATGATTTTGACACATTTGCATCTGAGAGTCTTTAATGTTTCTGCATCATCGTAGCTGAGAATCTCAAAAGACTCACAGGCGTGACATTTTCCCTTTTTTGTGGGATCAAAGCAGTCCAGCCATCTTCTGTGCAGATGAGGAGCAGGAGATTCCTAACGGTGTCTGTTCCTTCTTGTGTCATTGCACTTTTTGTTTTTGGAATATTAAGTTATGTTGTGGGCGGCTGGTTAGAGCAGTCATTCTCCAGTGCAAGGGTTGGGGGTTCGATTACATCAGCAGTCACATGTTTAAGTGTCACTGGGCAAGACACTGAACCCCTCACTACCTCCGATGCAAGTCCCATCGATGTATGAATGTGATCTAAAGCACTGATTAGTCTTTGTATCGATATAGTGAGTGGTGTATGAGTGGGTAAAGGAGAGTACAGATTGTGTTGTAAAGCACTTTGAGTATCTTGATAAGATAGAAGGGTGCTATATACAATAAGTGTAGTCCATTTAAATGTTACAGTGGTCAGGGACTTAGTGCACCTGAAACACACAGGTTCGATCTCACATTTCTTCAGATCACATTACACTTCATTTTGGAAGAAACCTATACAATCCCTTTAAAATGTATCGTATTAACCTCCTTTTCCATGAATGAAACACATGCACAAGTGTTATTGTGTTTAATGGGTGTAGAAAAGGGAATTTCATCATAGAAGGCAATAACATGCAAGTACTTTATGTTTAGACATTTAGTGTGAACTGCTAGTTAAAAGCTGCTCTGGAAAGAGACAATCTCAGGCACCATTGCAGTTGTGGGACAGAATTTTGTGCACGCCGTGCTAACAGAAGCTCCTTGATGTTCACATCTGTATGGTGTTCCGCTGCTCTGTGTATATTTCTCTGTTCAACTCCGTCGCTGCATTTTTCTTCCCATTGTTGGGCGTCTTCTGGAAGCTAATGGCGCTGAATTCTGAGATAGGGAGACTAAAAGAGGTGGTGGATGCGAAAGAGAGAGACCTGGAACGCGTCAAGGTGAACAAGTGCAGAGGGGAAGAGCAAAGATCTACAAATCAGGGGAGACGGAGAAGAGTCGGTCACAAACAGGTTTGTTCTCATTTTTGTAATTGTTTGCAGGCTCAGATCCGAGACCGGGACATCGGGGAAGACAGGAACATGTGAGTCATCTACATTATTGTGTTGTGTGTGTGTGTGTGTGTGAGGGAAGAGCACACGAGTGCGTGCGTTTGTATGCATTGAGCAGCTGATCAAATTTAGGCATTCACATCCAACAAAAGCGTTGGCCGCCACGTTTCGCTCTTTCATACGCAATCTATCCTGAACAAAGCTGATGATGATGATGATAACAGCAGGACTGGCAAGTTGTGAATGAAACACCCCATGGGCCTGGGCCACCTGTGTGTGCTTGTGCGTGTGTGCGTGTGCTTGCTATGGTTCGTCTTCAATCTGAATGTGTTATTCATGCTGGGCATTTAACAATGATTACACTCCAATCAAGTGCCGATCCTCTCCAGCCTGCCACCCCTATGGCTGTCAAATAGCATTCATCACTGGAGAGGAGATATATTTATTATGTTCATTAAGGCAATGAAAATGAATGTTGCACAGATGGGATTGGGTGTAAAGGATGGAAGTGAGAAAGGACGGTGCGCACCTGGGGGAGAGGGTGTTGTGCGGGCACCTGCCTGGAGCAGTGTTCCTCGTACTGCCATTGTGTCCCCCCGAGGTATTCCTCATTAGCAGCCCTTCCGAACCTCGCCCTGTTTTACACACGTGCACCCTCTTATGTTGCCCCCACACACCCAGCCCTCCCCTTCCCTAACGAACCACCAGACTGTTTCCAAAATGGATCAGATTTGTTTTGACTGGGGAAGGTTCCCAATGCCATCCAAAGCTGTCAGTCATTTTAATGATATCATTAAGGGTCTGCGACAGAAAGATGAATCGCATTTCCTTTGTCTTACTCTCATAATTGCGAATGAGCAAGAGAGTGGGACCGAGCGAGAGGAGCGGTTCTTACGGATGTTTGCAAAAGAGAGGCTTTGATTGAGCAAATCTAATTGTGTGGATCAAGATAAGAAACAGTGAATGAGAGCATCTTCCATAGTGTCTCCTTCTCTAATTTTTCTTTTTTCATGATGAACATTTTTAAATTATTCCGTTTCTTTATTATACACCCACACAGACACATTCACTCAAAATACCACATACCTGCATATGAAATCCTATATCCATAGAAAACCCAATATGCAATGGTATTTGCATGACAGCCTGGTATTTCTGTGTGTAAATCTTATTAGGTGGCAAAAGGTGTAAATCACCACTGCCTGTCCAAAACCACTACCAGCAAATCAGCACAGTGCAGTTTCATTTTTTTATTTTTTATTATTTTTATGTTTTTACAAGCAGTATCTTGGGAAATTTGAGAAATGACTAATGGAAGAGTCAAATGACCAGGCAGAATGGTAAAACATAATAAAATAAAACCACATAGTTGTGATAAGAGAACTAACTTTTCCTCGAATGCTATTCTTTGGAGCGTTCCATTGCTTTTTCCATGCACGCAAAAGGTCTTCATCGTTACAAAGCTTAAAGTTCACAATAACATGCATTTTATTACTTTCTGTATTTAAACACATCACCAAATATTGCACTTGAAGATTGCCTCCCTTATGACTAGTTTAGGAACTCCTCAACCAAAGACAGGTTCAAAAGAGGCCTAAAAGATTGAGCATGTTAAGAAAAGTCAAAAAGCACTGGTTGATAGATGTATAGTCTGTTCCCCATCATTGCTTTGTCATCATTTTGTGTGTGTGTCCTTTTTATTTAGTTGAGTGAGCAAACTGATGTTTCAGTTGGAATAAAACTTCTAGATGTTCCTTCACTGACCAAACAAGGTTCATTTTGTCTACATACCTTCCACAAAAGCAAATGGAAAAAGACTTTTCACTTCTATATCCAGAAAAATGTCATCACTTGTAAAATATCTTGGAAACAAGAAAATCATCAAAAGCATGTAGATTGGATCATTAATTATCCTTAGCATCAGTGGTTGGGCCATTTTTATCCTCTATATGTCATATCCCTAATACTTATTATTATCATTATTATTATTATCATTATTATCATTCTTATTATCATTCATATTATCATTATTATCATTATTATTATCATCTTTATCATTGTTATTATCATCATTATTATCATTATTATCATTATTATCATTATTATTATTATTATTATTATTATTATTCAGAGTAAAATGTCTTCATCTACATAATAGAAGTCCAGTTGTATTTGTCTTTAACTTTTTTTTTTTTTTTTTGGACATCCCCTTAATGGTCTAAAAAAGCTAAGTCTGGTCCTCTGGACATTCAAAAAACAAAACAAAACAAAGCAAAAAAATTGTAGAAACGTTTCGTCTTCGGATTATTGAGCATGCATCAGTGTATCCCCTTAATGGGATTTCTAGAAACAATGATACAGAACAAAACATCTTGAAACGCCATCACTTAAACACAACTATATTTTTTCTTAAAAATCTTCATAATACAGTATTCGTTTTTCACGGACTCTATCCCATTTTTTATTTTTATTTTTTTAAAGTACTGTACATATACATAATAATTTCCACAAAAAATGCACCGCCATTTTGTAGTTTTCTTTCATTAAAGCTTTCACTGTTTTGCCAGTCTAAAGAACTACATTACCCAGAAGTCATCAGTTCACTTCCCAGAAGTCAACACTGCTCTTTCAACCACTGCTTGATGCAAATGGGGGGAAAGTTTTGCAGCTAAGTCAGAAGTTCTAGAAGTTCTGTTGCTCTCAGGAATGGCAGGAAAGTCCCAAATAATTCTGAAGCTGAACTCGTCCTTCAAGTTGTGTCTTCACTGCTAAGTAGCTGCAGCTGATCCAGGATGAGCGCGACCCGGATCCTGGGAGCTGCAGGCGACAGATGGCTGCAGGGTTCAGTCAGGTTCTGGTTTTGCGATGCTGGTCCGGACTGGACCAGAGGTGGTGGATTAAATCCTGGCAGCAGCAGCACGTGCACATCAAACTGTATGAAGCGATGGGCTTCAGTCATGCTGTACCGGGACTTTTTTCATCTATCGGGTCGGACAGGAACAGAGTTGCTCATGTGCTGCAGAGCCTGGTAAGTAAAATGTTTTAGCTCCTGTACATATAAGTGTTTGTTGGTAAAATTAGTAGGTTTAAGAGTTTTGTGGGCTTCATCACTGCAGGATAGTTCTGCAGAAACGAACCGTCGGAATAAAACAGAGTTGGACAAGAACCACAAATGTTAAAACGACGTAGGTTTAAGAGTTTAGAATATTCCAAGAGTGTGGGAAGTGTTTCTAAAGCCTTAATATAAAGTTTACTGTATTTGAACTTTGACTACTGTAGTCCTACTTTGCTGTTTTTCCACTTATCACAGCGCTTCAGGGTACAGACCCCGTGATAAATGAGGGACTACTTAAAGTACTATTTCAGATAAACATAGTGTTATCTTGTTCAGACAAGATATGATCAATTATAATCGATGTAAAGGCCATGCAGTTCAAACAAAGATAAAAAGCAACCTATTAAGAATAATCATTTGTTGCAATCTTCAGTTCTTTTCAAACATAATTAGTACTTGGAAAATATGAGGAAATTAACAAATCAGTTCATGTTGAAATGCTCAAAGCAATGAAAGAGATGCTGTTTGCATCTGGCAACACCAACTCAGTGACTGTGTGACAAAAACCATGTCGTGCGTGAGGGTGGGGCCCTCAGGCTTCATCAGTCGCTCAGCTAATGATGTGCTTCCAATTAAGAGCTCCCAGTGATCACAGCAGAGGATTTGTACAAACACAGGGAGCAAAAGTGACAGAAACAGAGAGCGGCGATAAGAAGGGAGTCAAGCCTTGCATAAAATTTACGAGCAAATAAGAGCAGTAAATAATAAAGATGAGCGAGAATGAAGCAGGGAGGAAACCGAGAAGTTTATTGGCTGGTGTAGAGAGCATGGCCGCTTAGCTTTGACACTAATCACTGTAATTATCCACACATTGATTGGGTTAGGCCGCTAATTACACTTGTGGTGTTTTGCGTGTAAACAGGGGAACATATGTTTACACGGGCGCCATGCCAGGAGCTCAGCGCGTCGCTGCGCTCTCACATGGAGAGCATAAATCTCCCACAGTTGTCTCAGCAGCAGTGATGATTCATGATCTGCTGAAGACCACATTACCATCGAGAAAAGCGTTTAAATCATCAGAAGAATCTCTGGAGCTGCTGCGCTCTGGGTTTTTATGGGACTGGTTTGTGTTCTGAGTTTATGCCTCCAGATTTTTTTTTTTGCTTCACTGTGTCAACGGAAACTCAAGGAACTCAATTTCCACGAAGGGTTTACAATTTGAGCGATCAAAGGAAGCTTGGGCATTTCTCTTAATAATGTTCTTTGTGTTATCTTTATGGTGTGAAATTAAAAGATCTGAAAGGGTCGGCAGCAATTATCTTCAGTTAGTAAATGTCACTTTTCTGGAAATGAGTTTTTCTTTTAAATAATGCTTACATTGGCCAAGCTAAATGAGTTTGCCTATAAGCAATGATTCAGAATGTGTGCTGTCAGCTGGGTTGTGAATTATTTTCATGTATTTATCGTTTTTCTTAGACGTCTTTAATCTTTTTTTTCCTTATTTTGCGAGATAAACAAATCAAAGTATGTGCATGTAGCTAATTATACATTTATATTTTTGTTGTTTTCCTTTCATCCATCAATTATCTTTTACTCGCTTCTTCCTTTCCGGGTCACAGGGGTCACATATCCAGCAGTCGCTGTGTGAGAGGCGGGGTACCCCCTGGACATGTTCTAAGCCCATCAAAACTTGACAGATTAGTAGCAAATTTCATAATTTTATTGTTATGCTTTTACATGCAGGTGTTTTTTTTATGAGACTCAATTCAAAGTCAAAACATTAGCAGAATGTTTTCATAAAAATGTAAATTCACATAGCATCTCTTCATACTTTTTTGTTATTTTAAATGTTTTAAGTTGTGGTTAATAAGTGCAAAACTTTCTGAACGTGTATGTGTGTCGTTTCTCCGAGCATCAGGAGCAGTAATGTCATTTATCAGCATTTCGATGAGCACGAGCATCTTCTCGAGCGAAGCGAAACGGGACTGTCTTCCCATCCGCTGCTCTGATAGAAAATCCCAGCTTGCTCTTTTACAAGAAAATTAACATAAAGGAGGTACAGTGGTACTTTAATGGGCTAAGAAGTCTTCACTAAAGTATTTAGAAGGTTTTTTCCCCCCTTTTTTGCCTCCGCATACTAACTGGACAGGTTCACCGGAGCATGAAAGGAAAAGCGTAAAGCGGGGGCAGCAAGCTCTTCAACTCGTACAGAGCGCCATTATGCACCGTCGTTAATTTAATAGTCATTCTTTAGTCAGCCCTGGGTCTGAAGATACGAGACTCCAACATTTGTTTGTCATTTCCCCAAACAGTTTTAATAAACAGCTACAATCTCAAATGGCTTCTTGTGCTCTTAATGTTCCCTGGATGCATTTGGATTGTTTTCTTTTCTTTTATATGCTTAATAATTTAATGATTTCTGCAACCTTTTTGCTCTCTCTTCTTTGAGTTTAGTAATAGTACATAAAAAGTGAATAATGAAGAGGATGTATCCCCTGTTTTTTACATGACATTGTTCACATTTAACAGCGAAAGGTCAAGATATCGAACTCTAAACTTATTTTCCACGTGTTTGCGTGCATGCGTTCGCTTGTTTTACAGCTTCGCTAAGAGAAGTTCTGTTGCTCGAAACCTCAACAAAAATCGAGAACATGCATTCTAGGCTGCAAAGCAACCTGGAGGCCATCGGCATGCTAAATCAACAAGTAAGCGTGTGCATGCACAAACACACGCCGGGTCCTGATGGTCCTTTTAGCCGACAGATCCAAACACAAACCCACACGCCGGCCCACCTGCTGTTGAGCTCACACAGAAGAGGAGGCTTTCAAGCGTCCAACTTCAAACACACAAGCCCACTTACACAGAGGCGCACGCACACATCCATTTCCTCTTCCTACGATGAAAGTAAAAAGTCTGCAGTGGGGTGGGGGGTGCAGCATGATGGGGTGTGGGGAAAACAAATCGTATCGGGAAAAAGCAGTGACGTTTCTTTTCTCTGGTAAATGATTTCCCTTTCATGAAACTCAGAGAAAGATGTATATCAATACAGCCGCGCTGATCTCTCCATGACAGCGCAGGCAAATGGCCCGCTGTGATAAAACAATGTGGGGGGAAAACACAGAGGAATATTCCTGGGAAATGCTGACATTTTTTACTGTGTTGAACTTCACAAGAGTCAACAAATCACCAAAGGAGAGACGAATCAAAAGAGCTCCTCAGCCCCCTCAGTTCTCCAAAAACTCCAGGGCCTGAGGAAACAGCTCACCCGACTTTTGCGAGCGTGCAGAGTGGCCCGCTGATTGACGGGCCGCGAGGAACGCTGGCACTTGTTGAAGTTTGAACGTTGACATCAGTTGCATGTTCGAGACAGAGGAGCGTGGAGCACAGGAAGCAGCACACAGAAGGAGGAGCGTGCTCTTTAGCAGGTCAGGTGTGGAACAGCACCTCTTAATCTCCAGTGTGAATCATTACATCGATCCAACACAAACTTACAAGCAGCTTGAAGAGGATAAGAACGTTTCACTGCCCAGTGGTCACTTGCTCCTGCACACCGTCACGTGCGCATCCAGAAGTCAGCAGAGGAGTTTGCTCAGTTTATTTATGCACAACACACTGGGTTATTAATTGGGTCTGTGTCGCTTTGCATCAGTCTTACTTATTAAAATTGGGTTTTTGCTCTTCCTTTCACTCACATCTTCCTTGTGTCTATGCCATAAAGTAAAAATCTCAGTTGTTCAAATAAAGTTGCCATAAAGTTCACAATCTCCCATCCACCTTTTTTTTTTTTTTTTTAATTCCTTGCATTGCCACAAATACCAGGTGTTTGAATTATTTTCATCCAAAGAAGCACACTTCTTTACCTGTGGGTGCACGAGGAGACAAAGCTTTAATTTTCTTTATTTTACCCCTCTCCCTGACAATCCGATGCTGAAGGTGAGTGAATATAAACAGGTCCCTTTGAATATGCAGCTAATTAAAAAATGTCAAATATAGTTGATTTTGGTGCAACCTGAAATAAACACAGTGGATGTTCACCTGGTTTGGGTCAGTAAAGACTATTTAAGGGACTTGTAATGGTTTAAACATGTCAACATCTTATTCTTTGTTATTTTTTTGGCTTGTTAAAGATAAAACTCAAGCAATAGCCATCAGATGCAACGCATGTGCTCTGATTTATTGGGTCTGTGGGACTCTGTGGTTGATGTCTGGATGTTAGCAGAAGCATCCGGAAACGTCTGTCTCATCTCCGTTTGTGTTTTTCTCTCC
>JARVLU010000600.1:25924790-25939089 GCA_031762415.1 Simpsonichthys santanae
AACTGAATAGTTTTCATTTGATACTATTTCTATCTTAACATGTGATTCTTGACCTGCCATTGTGTATCTGTTCCTACAATGAGGGAGATTTTTTTTCCTCCTTTCCGCTGTCGCCTTCATGCTTGCTCAGGATGAGATTCTGCAATGAAGTTAGACCCAAAGCAGTCTGCTCCTCAGATAAATATTAACTTTTATATACTACATGAATGTTTTTGTTCAGTGCCCTGAGATGACTTCTGTTGTGACTTGGTGCTGTATAAAATAAATGGAACGTAACTGAACATGCAGCAACTTGGGATGTACAATTGAGCCAGTCCTGCAAACAAGAGAAAAACATGTTTTAAAAGACAGTGGAACCTAAAACACTTTTTTTTTTCATGCATCTGTGAGTATAAAAGTTGAAAACACCCTTTTTTTATTTTATTTATTTATTTATTTATTTAAGCAAGTGTTATAATTTCCTGGTTTAATCATCAGTGACAATTATTCCTGACTTATTGTCAAACAGACTAAGCAGAGAATACTTATTAACAGTTATGTATATCATTAGGCAAGCAACGTCCCCAGCATTTTGAGTATTGAAATATTTTCAACAGGAATGCTTAATTTGTAAATGCTGTTTGAATTTGCAATATAAAATTAAAACCTTTTGAAAAGAGAACTTCTGGTTGGCAATGGTCTACTTTTTGCAGCTTTTCTCAGGTAGACGTTGCACACGTTCATAATATTTAAATTATAAATGGAAATGTTGTCGTCAGCTTGTCAAACTGTGGTCTCACAGCCTGTCTCTTTAGAAATCAGGATCTCACATTGTCTCCACTGGAGACCATGTTCCGGCATTCAGACGGTACATGCTTGTACACATGAAACAACAAGCGGAGATAAGAGTCCTTACTCACAGAGGACCACTGCAGCCTAGGTGAACGTGACACAAACAAGCGCACACAACTCGCTGACTAAAAACGCTACGAGCAAACAATGCAAAGTGAACTGATATAAATATTTAAATAGATCATTTGCAAGATTGGTATAATTAGCAGCTCATATTCATGTATTCACTTCAGGGATATCACATCGAGACATGTCTCTTTATTCAAATCGGATGCAACATGTCACAGGGTGCGTATATGCAAATGCACATATGCCACTAATTACACATTGCCTGTCACAAAGAGAGAGAGGCTTTCAGCAAAAATGTTCAAAGTTTTCTATGAACTGTTCAACCAGGCTGTTCGGGCTGCTCATGTCTAATTAAAACATGCACGTCCCCAAGGCCTTATCAAAGCACTGAAGAAATATGTACATCTCAAATAGCAAAAGAATTAGCTATATAAAGGACCTCCCTGGTGCTTTTGTCCTGCTCACATTCCAGACTCGGCACTAACAAACTTTTATTTTTTTTTTTTTTTTTCATTGATTCTCAAAGTCCACCTCGGGGATTTGAGAATATTTTGACCTGAGGCGAGAGGCTTTTATTTTGACATCTCTTCCCCTGCTACAATCCCAGATTTCGTGCAGTGCTTGACACCGGCTCCATTGAAGGCTGTTGTGATCAGCGTTGTTGTTTTTAATGATGTGGAAATGAGATGTAAACCTTCTAGGAAGTGTTTTTCAAATTAACCAAATGAATCGGCCAATTGAATTAGCTGCTGAAAAGTCGCGCACACGCGTGATGGTGGAATTTATTTTAAGCCATCAAAGTCTTTTTCCTAGCGGAGCCACAACTTTTGACTGGTTCTCACAAGAATATGTTTCTATTTTTTGATAATATTAGGAGCTAAACCATCAGGGAATCATTGAAAATTGTTTAATCATATGTATAGGTGTATTTTTATTTAAAGCTTTTACGATTATTTGCAGTAACACTCCATCTAATAAAAGACACAGTGGTAAAACTTGCTCAAAGAACAGTTTTAGCAGCTTCTCAATGATGAGCAGGTGTCTTGTCCAATATCCTTCAACGTCATTAAAGACGTCTTCTGGTTATAGTTTCAGGTAGGATGAGGTCATGACTCTTAACTGACTTTCCCAAAATTATATTTTATTTTTATTTTTTTGTTCAGTTTTCTAAAAATTTCTTGTTCTATCCACTTCTCTGTTACTGTGTCGCACAGGCAACGGGTCAAAAAGGGAAACCACGATGAACCGTGAACTCCCAGGGACACGCTCTCCAGCTCTGGCAGGAGGATGCTAAGGTTGTCTTAGGCCTTCAGCAAGTTCTGAAAATGCCCAAAGCTCCTGTCCCAGTAGGACATGTCCAGAAATCATCCAAGTCATCCAGTAGGTATCCTCATCAAATACTTGAATCATCTCAACTGATTCCTTTCAGTGCAGAGGAGCAGCAGCTCTACTCTGAGCTCCCTCTGGATGATGAAGTTCTGGACCTTGGCTCTAAAGATGAGCCCAGCCACCCTACAGAGCAGTTCAGCCTCTTGTATCTTCAGTCTTGTTCGTTTTCATCATAGCCATACCTCATAGGTGAGGGTTCAAATGTAGACTGACCAATAAATGGAGAGCTTTGCCTCTAGACTCTTTACCATGTCAGATCGGAGGAACATTGTCAAGAACCAAATCCTTAAATCAGTCTTCTGCTTTTCATCCTGTCACTTGTGAACAAGACCTTTTTGTGGTTGCGTTACCAACGTTCTCAGTTTTTGTTTTTCTTTTCATGAATTGTTGCTCTGACAAAGCTCCTCCTACATGTCTCTGTGTGAGTGCAGCTACAGTGTGCGCTCTCAGGACATCATTACCTGCAGTGTCCCCTCAGTGAGGACTGAATTAAGAAAGAGTCTTCTCCTACTTTGCTCCTGTTTCCTGGAATATCTTTCAAAAAGATCTGACTCGCTCAACCTTGACCTCTCCAAGAGGCTTCAAACATCTTATAAGTTCATGGGAAAACCCAATGCAGACATGTTCCTGTTTTTAGTCTTCTACACCTCCTCACAACCCAGCTGTTTTTTTTAATGCCATTTTCTTTCACTTCTTCTCAGTTTGTATGTATCACTTTGATTGTCCACTGTCATCACTCTGTTAGAATCAGGTTTCTCTTGTAAATGAGTCCCGAGGCTCAATGGGATTAACCTTTATGAATAAAGGTTGAAAGAACTCTGTTGCTTTAAAATGTATTGGATATGTATTTCACGTTAAACCCTTGCATTTTTGCAGCACAATACAAAAACTTTTTCATCCGTTCTGCAGAGCTCAGACGTGTCCAGGCGCCTGTCTGTGTGGGCAAAATGCATTCAGCTCAAATCTAAATGATGTTGCTTGCAGTAATCTTTCTATATTAAAGATGTCAGTTTTTGAAATGTCTTTGCAATTGCAGCTTAATATCCTTTACAGCTCCACTGCAGGGCGAGCGTGCATACTCACATGCACAAACTGTCTCATGCACATCCGTGATGTGAAGGTATCCCACTGAAGGAGCCGGTCATGTGCATCTTTCAGATAGGAGGTGAGAAAGCTCTTGATTAGGACGGGAAGTCATGATTCTCAGTTTTCTTCTTCTAACTTAGGAAAGGTCATGTGGGTCTGCATGTGAAGCAAACATTTATAGAACCATAATTAACTGACGTAGAGGTAAATAGTAATATGAAATTAATTACACGCTTACAGTGAATTCCTTTGTACCTTTTTTTTTTTTTTTTTTTTTTTAAATGAGCTCAGGTTTAATTTCGAGGTAAAATAATTAGATCCGGAGCTGTTTTGGAAATGAACCGCCTCCTCTCTCCTATGAAAGACAAATTATTTACACTTGGTTTGTTTCTGATGATAAAATTCAAAATGAAGACCCACCAGTCCTTTGAGCAGCAGATAAGTGACTGATGTGTAATTTTATTGAACTTCCTCAGGTGCCTTTTTAATGATTATGTCTTTTCTCTCGTTGATTAAACTTTAATTTACTCAGAAAAGCTCAGATTCAAATTGCTGTCCAAAACTATTGCTCAAAGAATTAGGTGAGGTTTGCTTTATTTTTAATTATCAGTGTTGCTCTGCAGCTGTAGATTCCTGGCTGGCGTCTTTCTGTGTCCAGTTTGGATGTTCGCCCCATGCACAAGTTTCTTTTACCGGCTACTTTGTTTTCCTCTTCACATTTAAATAACTCTTATTAGGTCATCTGGCCGTTCTCTGCTGCCTGTATGTGTGGTTGTGAGGTGGACGAGCGATTTGTCCAAGGTGAACCTCGTCTGACACTGACTCCAACCCTCTCACGACACTAACAGACAAAATATAACCTCAAATAGAATCAGTGAGTGAAAATTCTCTTGACTGGCTGGAAAATTAGGAAAACCCTTTTTGGCTGCTTCAGCAAAAATTGGCAAACCTCACTTTTACACAAAAAATGTGATGTATTTACTTCAAAATGTTGCTTAATTTACTCCCTTTCTGACGCCGTGTGGTTTGTATGTTCTATAAGATGAAAACGAACAGACAGGCATTTGTCAGGTATTTTTGCAGATAACATTTAGTACTTTAAAAGCAACAAACTCAAGTTCTGATAATCTTTATTGTCTCCTCATAACTGTGTCATGCTGTGGTAAAGTTTAAGAACATTTTGAAGCTATGGTGGTTTCAATGTGTAAAGTTATCTAATCAAGACTTTTTTTTTTAAATACCAAGTTTTTCAGCCTATAAGTTGCAGATTTTTGCATAATTTGCATGCCCTGCAGCATAAATGCCGAAGTGACATTTGTTTGTTTCCCCCCATTTTTATAAACCGAAATTGTGCTGAGATATGACCGTTTCAATTTGTTCTAACTGAAAATAGTGAACACTACCATTTTCAGCTCCTAGATGGCACTTGAATAGTATGGCATGCCGTTGTATCATGTAATGGGTAAAAGCGGCTATTGGTGACATAATCAGCTTGCCATAGACTGCCACATTCGTCCAGCTCTCCTGGAGCAACCGTCAAATCGGCTTCATTTTGCTGCACCACCCCAGTGAAATGCAGCTAATTTGACTGTTGAAGTGCATTTATTAAGTAAAAGTTCAACCGAGACACAACTTTACTATAACTTTGAGCAAACAGATATTTGTGTTTAAGTGTTAATCTTGTTAAAATCTTCCCTTGGCAGCCAATTGATTTTTGGCACAACACCAGCCCACATTTCCGGGGTGTCAGCGGTGACTCGTAACAAGCACGACGTATACTTCGAAACAATGTATTTATAGATTTTTCCACTTAGACATATTTGGACTGATGCAACTTATAGGCTGTGCAACGTGTACAGTGGAAAATACAGTAATTTAAACCCATAATCACATATTTAGAGCAATTTCTTAACTTTGAAATTAATATCATTAAAACGCTGCAAAACCTGTTTTTGAACAAGACCAAATGTTTAGATGGCGCTTCAGAAGCAAAATGTGAATCTGTACCTAAACAGTTATTCCAACTGCCTTTTTTTTAATCATTGTCTTTGTCAGTAAGCAGATGCTGCAGGATTTTGATTCCCCACCGCAGTAATGGCACCAGAACAAGGTGCAACACACAAATCGGTCCCCACATTTCTCTAAACACCATCAGCATTTTACTGAGGTCATGATTTGTTTTCCCACTGAATAATGGGACAAACATGATTTGCAGCTTCTCATAACCAGTGCACTGGATGTGCAGTATTTTCTACAAGTTACCAAGTAACAAAAGCCTCATAAAGGAGAAGTCAAGGTAGAGGACTGTCTCCTTCTTCTTCTAGGTCTGTGTCCAAAATCAATGTCTTTCTGGCCTTTCTTTGCAACTCCATTACTTTCCCGATATGTTGCACAGTAAAGTACTTACACTGACATAACTAGTGATTAAAATGTTCAATAGGTTTAACTATAAACAAGCTGTTAACAAAATGACCCATACAAGCCTGTAAGACATTCTTTTAATGCCTTGCACACTGAAAACCAATGCAGCCGACTCCTGACCAAGTTAACCGGCGTCACGACGTGCTTATAAAAATGGGTTGTTGGTGTCAAACCAAAACAAATGTTTCACCGCGGCATCTGATTGAACCTAAACAGCGAGAATAAGGGACATAAACATCTCTCTGTCGGCTGCGAATGAAAATGTGCCAACCCTTGGTTAAGGACGACCGGAGTGAAGACATTTCAGAGCGAGCCGTTCAGCCACGCTGAGCTTTGATTCCTCGCCTCCAAGTGTTTAAATAAGGGCAGTATCCATGCAGCCTTATTACTATTTGATATCACCTCTGATCGTGCCAAACAAAGCCCACCTTCAATTTGTAATACATTTTGTATTATTGACCAAGGACCATAGCCCTCCAATAATGTAAGACGCCAAACAAAGACTTCCTGTGTGCTCCACTGCAGAATACTTAATATGCTTTGGATTGAAGGTGCTTCAGTGTCTGTTGGAAACACTAGACGAGCAAAACGGGATGAATTTTCTCAATGCAAATGGAGTTATTTGAAATCACAGCTCTAGGATTCAGTCCTCTGCCTCCTCGTCCCCTCTCTCCTTTTTTCCTCCCACTTTTCTCCCTTGTCCCTTCTTTCTCAATTGTGTCCCTCGCCTCTGGCAAATGGGAGTCATTTGTTTGTGTGAACTTCCCATAACCCGGAGTGTGCGAGACACTTATCATTCAGAGTGGAGCTGCATCGTTCAGAGTTGTAATACCTCTTCTCCTCTTCTCTCCTCTTCCATTTTTACCTCTTTTCACGCCAGCTTGCCGTATGTCTGTTCCTGTTGACTTTCACCATGGTTCATCATGAGTCTCCATATTTCTCCTTTTTTTTTTTTTTTTCCACACGCCTTCAAAAATCCTTGCAAGCATGCGTCTTGCCGTCTGTCCCTCTTTCTCTCGGATCTTGATCCCCGTATAATCTTGGGGTACACAGGACCATTTCATTATGGCTATACTCATCTTATCATCTACCCTGTCATCTCTGGCTCCTGTCCTTTTTTTTTGTATTCCTTCATTATAACAAGTCAGCATCTCCAAGCCCATCAGCGGTCCACCCCTTTTTCATTTCCCTAATGTACCCCAGCAAACACACACACACGTGCAACCCCTGGTGTGGCCCTAACCCCTGATTCCATTGCTCTAACCTGTTCCCCATCAACATGATATAAGGTGTGCCTCAGCTCCCAGGATCTTAGTAAATCACTGCGTATAGGTGCAACCATCTGTTTAGTAAGCATTTTTAAATTCAATTTTATCTGTATGTTACCTCGGCAGGAAAAGACCAAAACAAATACAGAAGAAAATATTAAAATGGTAAAAGTAAAGGACAAAAAGTTCATCTGGAGACAGACAAAAGGGTGAAACTAGTGAAGGGAGAGAAAGTTGCCATTGACGGATGAGGTGAACCCTCATGTGCTTTAATCCGTCATGTATGTTCTCAGCTTTGGAAATGAAGCTGTGCTTTCCTTGCCTTCATACATCTGGTGGTATAATCAAAAAAAAAAAAAAAAATACAGGCAGACACAACACAAGGACAGGAAACTGCACAGAATATGGTTTTAAATTAATTCCAGAGTTGAAGGCAGACATTTGAAAAAACTCACCTAGTTTTCAAGGGCAAAGGCATCATTGGATGTGGCAGAGGCACAGAGGAATTATGGGTAAATGCACTAGTGAGGAATGAAAGTCTGTACATATTCTCCAGCTATAATCTGGGGTCACTGTCACATGCCAGCACCTTCAGACTGTATCAATGTTACACTGAAATATTTCTAATCGTTTTTCGACAAAATAATCAATCTGCATGAAAAAATGTGTAATTTCCATCCATCTATCGCTCCGTAGCGAAACACAGATGTCCCTCTCCCCAGCAATATTTTCCTGCTCATTCCCAGAGGCCAGACAGGATGCACCATCCCTCCAGTGACATCTGGGTCTTCTTGGGGCCTCACATCAGCAGGACAGGCATGGACAACCTCAGAGGGACAGGCATGGACAACCTCAGAGGGACAGGCATGGACAACCTCAGAGGGACACATCCTAACCAGATGCTCGAACCTCCTCAACTGACTCCTTTCAATGTGGAGGAACAGCAGCTCTTCTCTGAGCTCCCTCTGGATGAAGGAGCTCCTCACCCTCTTAGGCAGAGCCTGGCCACCTTGCGAAGGAAGCCCCTTTTGGAATCTTGTTCTTTTGCTTATGATCCAAACCTCAAGACCATTTGGTGAGGGTTTGAACGTAGACAGAGCTTTGCCCTTCGACTCAGCTCTGTCTTCACCACGACTGATCAAAGCAATGTTCTCATTACTGAGGATGAGGCCCAAATCCATCGGTCCATCTCCCACTCCATCCTACTGTTTCTGGTTGAGAAACACGGCCTCAGACTTTAAGGAGCTGACTCTCAGCCCAGCTGTGAACTGCTGCACACTGAAGGTCATGGCCCAAAGACCAGAACGTCATGCGCACGGAGCAGAGACCAGACACCCTCATGTCTGTGCCTCCATCCTCATCTGCCCCACCCTGGATCCCTGAGCAAGGCCCCTCATCGATAGAATAAATGTGAATAAAAGGGTTTATTAAAACTTTGATGTTGAGAATTTCATGAGTGAATGTTTATTTTTCACATGAAATGTAATTTTGTTTCTTTAGGACTGTGTCGAAACCACTGGAGACGTTTGAGGAGTGTTTTTTTTATTTTCTATCCATTTATATAAGAAAGTGAAGTTACATTTTTAAAGTTTCTGTGAAGAGCCGCACACAGTGGGCTGAAGGAGCAGGAGATGGAGTGGATGGAACATTGTCACCACAAAATGATGCTGCCTGATGGGAAGTGTGGAACCGTCCCTTAAAATCATCATATTTTGAGGAAAATGATCGTACACACTCAGTGTTTGCACTTAAAGTGTGCACACATTTAGTGCAAACAACAAAACCGACTACCTGAACCAACGAGTAACGACACAGTTCCAGCACTCGTCTTTGATCTGGGTTTGGGACGGGCAGACGTGACCCAAAAGAAACACTCAGACAGCAGTGGTTTGTTTTAGACATTAAAAAACTAGAAGCACTCAGAGCACACACACAGTAAGACCTTCTGCATCTTTTTTTTTTTTTTGGTTAAAAAGGGCAAAATGCTCAAACAAATATGATAATTGTCGTATCTGGCAACGCTGCTGCAGAACTGTGTTGCCTGTTGGGAAGGAAACACAAACGTATTTGAAACTTCTGCCATCGTCAGGTGAAAGTGTGCAAACAAGACGCTCATCCACCTGCAGGGTGTTGTCCAACAAGGTTGAGTCAGGTCCTTTGGACAGATTCTTCTTTGTTGAAACATTTAGTCTTTTATCCAAATGACTTCTTGTGAGATGTATTACTGAGCATGCATCAGGACTAAACGGTGTTAGTTTTTATTTGTGAACAACTCGGCTGTTTCATATTAGCTGATAAAGTCAGTGGGTAGTGAGAACATGGACTTTGCTATAACGACGACAAAAGTCTTGATGGGTTGCCATGTGGAGGATTTAGCTAAGACTGTCTACGGTGCAGACCAACTGTAGCTGGAAGGGTGACTCACTTTCCTTCTGCTTCATCATTCTGCTTGTGTTACCTGCACTCGGCGTGTGTGCAGCAGCTGCTAAGGTACATATTTTTATTTTTCCTGTGGATTCAATAGCCATCATGTGTGAGCTATAACGCACACGATTCAAGCCTGCTATGAAAAGAACTGGCTTTATTTATTTTTATTTTATGTGGTTTAATTTATTTGAAGCAAAACATTCTAACAGTGTCTGGGTGTGTATGTATGTGTGTGTGTGAGAGAGTGTGTAAATAAACAAATTGTTCAAATTTTTTACTAAAAGGTGTTTCTTTGTGTGAACTTTTCCTTATACTTGGGTAAGAAGATGTTGCTAAAGTTTGTAAAACAGGTTAATAGTAATAGTGTTTGTGTGTGGTCTATTTTCATGAGGGTAAGTTGACAGAATACAGGATTGTAGTTGACAGAAAATAAATTTGTGCGATTAGATTGTTGGTATTTCATTGCTATTATCATTTAATCACTTTTCTTTATTTTTTAATTTTTTGTGAAAAGACAATCAAATATATTCAAGGTAGAGATATTAGCTTATTTAAATAACTCAGGATTCCGACCCCTATTAATGCCAGTGCAGCAAAGTGACGCTACAAATACAACAATATTTATTTATTCCTAAAATAACCATTAAATTGAAATTTCAAGTCTAATTTTAGGAACCTGTGGGCTTACACTGCCATCTGGTGGCTAAAAGAGGAAGTGGCTGGATGATGGATTATCTTCATTAAAAAAATAAAATAAAACATGATTAAAGAGTAATAAAGGCTTGTGTTCTAGGTTATATTTGCTAACTTTATATTGTTTGTACCATTACTAAATTAAAATATTCAAATACTATTGAATATGTGTGAAATTGGTGTAACCCAATCCAGTGTTTGAGTGATGTTCGGGCTTTCAGATAAATTTTTCAATAAATTATTTTTGATTTAGCAAGTTTTGTTAAAAGTAAATTCTTCCTGTTTATGAAACAAGTTTTTAAAATGTAAAGAAGCATCACTCCTTTATCCAGAGTCGAGTTGAATTAGCAAATAATCCTTAATAAACCACATTTTTGAGCATCTAAATGAGAAAAATATTTAATATTCATGTCCAGCCATTGTTTCCTTCTCCTTCTTTCTCCTTCTTTCTTTCTTCCTTGTCATCCTCCACAGGTGGAGCAAGCATCATACTGGTGCGTAATGGTGTGCTGTCAGTGTGGGCCGCAGCGAGGTGTGTGTGGAGGAGAGCGGTGCGTCTCAGATGAGATGTGTGACTGGCATGCTAACACTCAGTTTTATCTGAGGAAAAAGAGAGAGACAGGGCTCCCACATCTTCTCAGTAGAAGCCTTTGATTAAAGCTCCCTGGGTGAACACACATGGACACACTTCCAGAAACACACATATGGGAGTGTGTGTGCATGCACTTGCTCAGATTATAAATAAATTGCAGGTAGGAGCACACACACGTACTGTATATGCACCTACACACATCTGCTCATCGTGGGTGGTGTTGTTTTGACCTGAGCCAGGTAGCTTGTCCATTATGGAGTTGATAGAAGGATTTGGTCATGTTGATTCTACACATCATCTCCTCTGCTATAAATACCATGACTTTTTTTTTTCCTGAGTCGCACAACAATATACAGAGAAAAAGAGCTCTCAGCTTTATCCTCCAATCTCATCTGCTGCAAGTAAACCTGCACACAAATACACAACCCCAAAGAAAATGACTGGGGGAACTTCTGCAGAGATGATGGAAGCAAACCGCAGATGTTAAACATGCACTCGGTCAATTTCAGAGTTATCGTTCAGGTTCAGCGTTCGTCACAAAGTGTGGAAAGTGGTTTGATTTTTAGATGAACAGCATCATCCAGCAGTGTGACAATAAAGCTCTGTAAACAAAGTGCACGTCCAGAACCAGCAGAGCTGCAGTGAAGCTCGACGGCTTCCGTGAAGGAAGCGATAAACAAATCAGAATTATTGCACGTGGGGAAGCTGTTCTGAAATATGGTCGACCATTTGCCATCATCTGTCTGCTGTGAATATTTTTATTTGCTTTCAGCTGATCAAATAGTGTCAGATATTTTGAACAGGAATTTTATTTTTACATCAAACATTTTAATTTGCTTTTTTAAACCATAACTAGAAAATGAAGGAAAGCCCACTACAGTATATACACCACAGGACATATTTTGTAATTATCACCTCCATTCTGCTTGCAAAACCTTTATTTTGATACTATCCACCCACTAAAATATTTTGCAGACTAAGCACATCACAACAAGGGAACAGCATTTTGCTACAGAAGCAGACCCCCCCCAGATGCAGCAATGGGTTTCACGAAAAGTGTCCAGGATTTCTCAAGGTGCACAAAAAAAATGGACTAAGGTGCTCATTCCAGCTCCAAAATCTTGAGATGCCACACAGAAAAGGTCTGAGCATTCACAATCCACAGGACCAAGCATCAAACGTCAATATCTCTGAAACAAACTGTACAATCTTAAACATATTATATTTATGGCTGGTTATTATAAGAAATTAAATAATAATAATTAAACATCCACAAAAGAGTCGTTTGGAATGGAGAACTACAAACAGTATGATGTATTGTTGTATATTTACACTCAGATTTATTGAGCAAAGTAAAAAGAATCAGGGGGTCCCGAACACAGATCTTTGAGGAACACCATCCTGCATGTTTAGCTGTTCCTCTGCTCCGACACACCCAATTTATATTGGGTGATTAAAAGGCTTTTGGAGAACATGAAGTAATTAAACCACTGAATCAGGTGTGTTGGAGCAAGGAAATGATTAAAGCATGCAGGATGGTGTTCCTCAAGGACCAGAGTTGGGAACCATAGGTTTACATTGAGTGCGTAGCTGCAGAATGGTTTTTTTTTTTTTTTTTTTAATTTATTTTTTTTTTTTCAGAATTGCATAATAAATTTGGAAAACTACTGGAATAAACACTTTCCAACTGTACCAGCTGAAAAACAAAATCTATTTTAATATTTGATTTGATATTTTACAACAAGGACCGTTTTCAAAACATTAAATCCATAATCCAGAAAATTAATATTTTTGATGATTGGCTTACAGCAAAGATTTATTTAAAATAGCATATTCATCTACAGCTGGAATTTCACACGGAACTGTTCTGGAACATTTTGATTTGAAATATTTTGTATGTTTATATGTTTTGTTGTTGAATTCCACATTTGATCAGTGATGAACTTTATATGTATAAAATTACTTTTAAATGTTAACACATATGTTGCAAAATAAAACATTTGAACAGAAAATCAAGAATTTGAACAAACCAAGAGTTTTAAACACTTTGTCATTAATGCCTCAGTGACATATTCTAGACCACAGATAAGCAAAACGTTACATCACTTTATTTTGAAATGCAGATAAAATAGGGTTTCTGGTTGAAATCCAGCTAGATTTGTTGCTCTTGTGCAAACATTTATTGGGCTGGATGCTGCGAACCAAGTGCTGCTACCCATGTGCTTCATTTATGGTTTAATGCAAACAAATTAAAGTTCAGTAATGTGCGCACGACAGTGATTTCATCGTGTCATGTTGCTCTGCAAGCTCTTATTTTCACTTTCATGTCCAGCTTTGAGCCCAAATATTGTTCTGATTCAGGTAAAGAGAGAGGTGTGATTGGATGAATTCATCCTGTAACACAACGGTGTGGTTTCTCCTGGTTTTAAACCATCAAAGCAAACTCCAGAACTCGCACCAGCACGCTTTGTTTGTTCTTGGCATTGGGGTCGGATGGAAAGCACAAGAGCAAATATTTTAGGGAAAATCCTAGAGTGCTAAAATTGAAGACTCACTAGTGAATGAGATTTCAAATAAATTAATATTTGTGTACTTTTGCGTCTCTGTACACAGTTGGTGGACGTCCTCTGGACAACTGCATCACTCCAAAAACAACCCATCTTGTTGTATTTGTGCAAGCGCTGCAGGTGACGTCATTTTTACCTTTTTAGTGGAACGACTTTAGGAATGATGTGGTCTGAGCGGGTCCAAAAGCTGCTCTTAAATTGCATCATCTGATCATCACATGTAAAGCATCACGATTTACAGCATAGATTAGGCTCTTAAATTAAAAGCGTAGTTTTGGCGTTGCTCTAGATGGAGAGAGCCGTGTCAGGTTATTGTTGCAGCAACATCACAAAGGAAAGAGGCAGAGCAAAGTCCAACAACGCAACGTTTTTATAATTTTTCACTTTGATTACAAACTGGAGGCGAGAAAAGCGATGCCATGACCGGACAGGGTCAGGGCTCCTTGGCTTTGGAAGCCGATGGGCTGGCAGGAGGACAAAGAGGCTGAGGAAAGTGTTTGTACATGTCTGTGGCAGGATCCTGGGGGGGCGATGGGATGGGAGTGTCTGGTGATGCTGCAGAATGAGAAGCAGAAGAAGATAGATCAGTCATTTATTGATCATATTAAAAAAAAAATAAAAATTAAAAGTGGCCTTTGCATGATGTTTTTTCAAGTGTGACTTATGATTACTTATTTGCCAGTGGTGAGGACAGTTCTGCCAATCTGCTATTGGCCAATAGCAGAACTAATTTAACATTTTCGCTAACTTTGGAAACCGTTAGCAGAATTAGCTTCCACTAAATTAGGTTTCACCAACTTTGTCTGCTAACAAAATTCTCAAACTGGGAGTGCACCAAGGATCTGCTCTGAGCCCCTTCTTGTTTGCTCTGGTGATGGGCCGACTAACAGATGAGGTCAGGCAGGAATCCCCATGGACTATGATGTTTGCAGATGACATTGTGATCTGTGGTGAGA
>JARVLU010000600.1:25939189-25957101 GCA_031762415.1 Simpsonichthys santanae
TTATTTTATGATAATAAATAACTAAAAAAAAAAAAAAAAAAAAAAAAAAAATAAATAAATAAATAAATAAATAAAAAGCAGCTGAAATTAGCAGAGACTGAAAAGAGCATTAAAAACTTGAAAGCTGCAGTAGCTTGGCGGTCACTGCTGTGGTCTTGTAATTGAGGTTGCAGGTTCGAGCCCAGGTTGCGTCAGGAAGGGCTTCCAGTGTAAATTAATTGCCAAACTCTTCTTGCGAGTTTGCTCGCTGTGGCAAGAGCAGCCGAAAGAAATTTACTTACAAAAAGGTAAAATTTTGCTAAAATATAAAAAAGGCTAAAAACAGCTTAAAACCTAAAAAGTAGCCAAATTTTGTGGAAAGAAGCTGAAATGGACAGAAACGCTGAACCAGAACAAGAAGCTGAAATGAACAATAACTGGTTGTAAACAGCTAAAGGGGTTGGAGGATGTGAAGAGCGCCATTCATTCTCAATGAGGAAAACATGGCCGACAAAGCTAAATATTTCAAAAAGTAAAACCTGCAGAGATGAGCAGGAATGTCCTGAATGAGCCGAACCTTTTGAATTGTTGAAATGGAACGAGCTACAAGCTGAAAACCACAATAAAAACAAATAACTGTCGTTCTCACAGCAGCTAAAATTTCCTCCAGAATATTTGGTTAGTGAACAGGTCGACTGTGGAAGAGGAGACGGGGCGCAGCTCTTCATCAGTTTATTTCACCTGAACAACAAAACAAACGTTCACAGCAGCTTCACGTCTCCCTCAGGTCAGGAATGGGTCTGAAGTGGTTCGTTAACGGAGTGTGTGGACGCGCTGAGTCAGAACCAGATCTTTTCAGTGATGGAAGAGTCTCAGTCCGGTGTGGACCAGAACGATGCCGAGCTCGTTGCAGGCTTTGATCACCACCTCGTCCGCAGCAGAACCGGCCGGAGCCGCGATGTACCCGACACCGCTCTGAAGACGCACAAAGACAGGCGGTCAGAGGTTACCGGGTCAACAGGACCCAGATGTTCCCAGGTTCTGGTTCGTTACCCGTTTGGCCCGGTCGATGTTGTCTCTGAAGGGGAAGAAGGCATCGGAGCTGACGGCGACGGACCGCAGGGAACTGATCCAGGTCTTCTTCTCAGAGTCGGACAGCGGCGCCGGAACAACCTCGAACATCGACTTCCACACGTCCAAGTCCGCCCCCTGAGACAACCGGACCGCAAAATACACACCACAAAACAAAGAAAACAAAGTAAACAGAATACACAAAAAGTAAACAAAATACACCACATGAAAACAAAATACACAAAGTAAACAAAATACACACCACATGAAAACAAAGTAAACAATACACAAAAAGTAAACAAAATACACAACATGAAAACAAAATACACAAAGTAAACAAATTACACACCACATGAAAACAAAGTAAACAATACACAAAAAGTAAACAAAATACACAACATGAAAACAAAATACACAACATGAAAACAAAATACACACATGAAAACAAAGTATACAAAGAAATATACAAAACAAAATACACACAAAGTAAACAAAATACAAACCATATGAAAACAAAGTATACAAAGAAATATGCAAAAAATACACACGTGAAAACAAAGTACACAAAATAAAAAGTAAACAAAATACAACATGAAAACAAAATGCACCAAAAGTAAACAAAATACATGAAAACAAGATTCACACAACATGAAAACAAATACAAGGTAAACAAACACACAAAATACACACAAAAATACAAAATAGACAGAAAACTAAAATGCTAAAACAAAATTAAATTAAACTGCAAACACGAAACAAAAAATTACACACAAAACAAAAAACACTAAAAACAACACAATAGACACAAAACGGCGCCAAAAAAGAAAATACTAGCTCAAAAACCAGGTGAACAAAACATACCTAAAAACTAAACACCAGCAGACACACAAAACAAGCACAAAATAAAAGAACAAGACACAAAAGTAGAAAACACAAAAAAGATGCTCAACATAAAAACAAGATGAGTTTGACAGTAAAAACAGACAATATCAAACCATAAAAACACAAAACCACCAAGATGCACAACACAATACAACACAACACAAAAACACCCAAAACAAAAACACAAAGCAGCAGCAGTCACTTGATCCCGTCATCCGGAGAATGAACGTCATTTGTTTTTTTTTTTTTAATTCATGAACACTTTTTTTCTCTGAATTGAACTTTAATGGCAGCGTCGCTCTCTGGGGTGGGGGTGGGGTTAGACGAGGGGTGGAGTTAAGCCCTGAACAGGGGGCGTGTCCAATCAGAACACGTCAAAGTACTTACCTGTTGTTCCTGATTTTCCAGTAAGGCTAAAATAAATAAAAACAGAGCAGCTGTAGAAACATAATCCTGCAGCCCCGTTTAGATTCTTTGGTCTCGGTCTGGTTCAGGGTTTTTGAGGTTCCCTCCAACGTTCAGACCCAACAGGAAGAAGCGAAGGCGTCGTCGGAATCAGAACCAAACATCAAGGTGCCCGTCTCACCTCCCCCACGGTGCCGCTGACGTACTGATCGATGGCGTTGGCCATCTCGGCTCGCTTCACGCCGCTGCGGAACTTCATGTTCAGGACCCGGGGGTGGTGCCTGAGCCACCAGTTGTCGGCCTTGTCTCCAGCCAGCCGCATGCAGTGGATACGGGACTGCTGGCCCGCCCCGATACCGATGACCTGAACGACACAGAGAGGAGGAAACGGGATGAGAGGAGTCCAAACGTTCAGCTCCTCCTCACCTCACCTGCCCGCTCTCACCTGCCCGTCTTTGGCGTAGCAGACCGAGTTGGATTGGGTGAACTTCACAGCAATGGTGGCCACCATGAGGTCACGCACGGCTTCCTCCGACAGCTACACACACACACACACACGCGCACGCACGCACGCACACACACTTAAGAGGGTTAACACGTGGATGTACATGAAGATAAATTAGACTCAAGTCGTCACACAAGCGTGAAACATTCACAGTTTCACATTTCAAGTTACACAAGTAGGAATGTTCTGTGCACACTGTGAAATACACGTGCACAAATCACCTGCAGCGCACGGATCAGCTTGCCTGTGAATGTGACCTTTGAATTTCTGCATCAAGTTAGAAACAAGTCTTTCCCAGCAACGCAGTAAATCTGGTGATGCTCAGATGTCCCAGCTTTTCAGAGCCCTTGAACGCATCATTACCTTTGTGAAGCTGGAGCAGTAACGTCTCAAGTCACGTCACAGGCAGCTGATCCGTGCGTAGCAGGAGATTTGTGCACATTACACTCAGCTGATCCGTGCGCAGCAGGTGATTTGTGCACGTGTATCTAACCTGCACACGCAGAACATTTCTACATGTACAAATTAAAATGTGTGCATTTGAAAAAACTGTTTGTGAAACTTCTGAGGCTAATTTAACTACACAGATTTAACTCCACAGATTTAACTCCGCAGATTTAACTCCGCAGATTTAACTCCGCAGATTTAACTCCGCAGATTTAACTCTATAGAGTAAAATCTATGGAGTTAGTTAAATCTATAGAGTTAGATCTATAGAGTTAAATCTATAGATTTAACTCTATAGATTTAACTCTATAGATTTAACTCCACAGATTTAACTCCACAGATTTAACTCCACAGATTTAACTCCACAGATTTAACTCCATAGATTTAACTCTATAGAGTAAAATCTATGGAGTTAGTTAAATCTATAGAGTTAAATCTACAGAGTTAAATCTATAGATTTAACTCCATAGATTTAACTCCATAGATTTGACCCAGTTTGAACGGAACAGGACCGTGACCCACCGAGCCTGTGGAAACCACGTTCTTGAAGAACTCCTTGTTGATGAGAGCTCCGTTCCTCTTCTGTTTGAGGTAGAGACCAAACAGAACCCTCACCTCAGAATCGTCGGGCTCGTAACTCGGATCCATCTGAAACAGACGCACGGTAAAAAAAAAAAACTTTATAAACTTAGACAGACGTATAAGGTCCAGTTAACCTGATTCAAAATGGCCACCATAAGTGGTGACAGCTCAGTCAGATGTTGAGCTAATATTTGGTGTGGTAGTAGCTGAGAGTCATCACAAACTCTGAGTCCACATCAAACGAGCTCTTTGTTTGAAATGTTGGCGTCGGGAGATAAAGAGTTAATCCAAGGGAGGTTTTATTCATTTTAGATTACGTTTCTGAAAATATTATTTTATTAAAGCTGTCCTGAATCTATTTTTCTAAAAGTGTTTAATGTTTTACTCTTATATTGAAAACCTAATGTCGTTTCCAAAAATCTGGAAGGGTTTACAGAAACGAAAACTTTCAACGCCTTAGTGCAGGTTTTCATAAAGGAACTGAACCGGGCCAAGACGCTTCTGGACCCGCGGCTGGTTCCGCTCTCACCTGCAGCACGCAGTAGTTCCCGTTTTTCTTTTTGGAAAGGATTTTGAGCGCCTCCTCCTCGTAACCGGGAGCGATGATCCCGTCCGACACCTGGGAGGAACCAGATGCGGTCAAGGAGAGATTAAACTGCGTTACTTTCAAAATAAAAGCTCTATTTACCTCCCTGGATATGATCCTGGCAGTAGGGACGTCGCACACGTCCGACAGAGCGATAAAATCCCCAAAAGACGACATTCTGTCCGAACCTGAAGATGCAGAAAGTGTTTTTAACGACAGCCAAACAGTTGGAGACTTTATGGATCACGTGTTCGACCTCTTGCTCGTGCGTAAGCCGTGGCGAGCGGGGTGAGGTCCTCCAGTAGGTCGAGCACCATGCAGACTTTGGCTTCCTCCTCGGTCAGAGGAACTCCAACTGCAGCTCCTTCAGAGGAGGAGAGAAGACGTTCAGACGCGTCCTCTGATCGAGGGGCGCGTCTTCGTCCTTACCTGCAGGGCTGACGTGTTTGAAGGACGCGGCGGCTGCCATGCCGAGGGCACCTCTGAGCTCCCTGACCAGCTGCCAGGCGTTCAGCGCGTCGCACAGGTTGATGAAGCCGGGAGCGCCGTTCACCACTGACAGACACAAAACACGCCGTTACGTCTGCTATTTGTCAAAACCTTCGGCTCATTCAGCTGATTTTAGCCACAAAAATACATGGAGATCTCTTCAATTCCTTCCAAACGTTATTTTAAAAATCAGATTTTAGCTGCTGACCATCTTTGTTCTCTTACACTACTTTAACCTTTTTATACCTTTGGGTCATCTTCTGCTGCTTTAAAAACTAGCGTTTAGCTATTATTAGCTTCTACATTATTCTGACACTTTTAGCTTTGAACTAAATTTCTGCTATTTGCTAGACTGCTGTTACTTTGACTTTTAGCTAGCTTTTGCTACTTTTGTCAAAGCTTTTTGCTACTTTGGGCATGCCTTTTACTTTTAGCTAAAACATTTAGCCAAAGCATTCCTTCTTTCAGCCAAAATTTAGCTTCTTTCAGTAAAGCTTTTACTACGTTTATCCAACTTTATGAAACATTGTCTTACGTTAGCTTGACTTTTTTGCTACTTTTAGCCAAGTTAGCTACTTTTAGCCAAACTTTAGCTACCTTTATCTAAGTTTAGGCAATGTTTTATACATTAATGTGGCCTTTTGCTACTTTTAGCCAAAGCTTTGCTACTGTTAGCCGAACGTTTGCACTTTTAGACAAACTTTACCTATAAATAGCTACATTTAGCTATTTTTAGCCAAATTTAAACAATGTTTTGGACATTAACTTGAACTTTTGCCACTGTTAGTCAAACCTTTGCTACTTTTAGCAGAAGTATGACACTTTTATCAAAACTTCAGCTATTTATAGCCAACTTTAGCTACCGTTAGCCAAACTTTGCTACTTTTATATTAATTTTAGCTACTTTTAGTCAACTTTCATCAATGTTTTGTTAACTTGACCGTTTGCTACTTTTAGCCAAGTGTTTGCTATTACTTTTTGTTTTAGCTAACTAACCTTGTGCTACTTGTAACTTGTCTTTTGCTTGTTCCAGCTTCTGCTTCTTTAAGCCATAGCTTTTCAGCTTGTTAAGTTAGCAGTCCTTCAGCTCTTATTTAATTAAATAATCTTAGCAGAAATGTATTTTCTGTTGTGATTTTACTATCAGTCATGTTATTGGACAGCATCAAGTTTTATTTGACATCTAAAACTAAGATACTTCCTTTGACCCCAGATTAAACAATTTTAATACTTAATGCCAAACCATAAAACATGTAAAAATGATGAAAACTAAATTAGACATTAAAGGAAATGGAACCATATGTGGTCATACAACAACGTTGGACAGAAGAGTGGGCTAGAATTCCTCCACAACCATGTGACACACTTCAGCTGCAAGAGGCTCTACAAGCTGCTGGACCAGGACCTGGAACCAGGTTTTAGTTTAATAAAAAATAAAAAAAAACGACTCAGTGGAACCTGTTGTGTGTTTTTGTTCAGTTACGGTCAGATTTGGATCATTTTAGAACCCAGTAAAAACCAGATCAGGTTTATTTTGCGCTAGAACCCGAGAGCTGATGAGTGGACTTCCTTCACATCAAGACCGTCTGTTCAGTTTCTGCACCTTTCAGAGGAAGCTCGGGGCGCAGGGTGTAGATCTGGGCCGGGGCCTGGTGGGGGTTCATGCCGTAACGGAGAGGCAGCTGGGAAACTCCACGGCTGTACTGTCCACGGAAATAATCTGATATGGCCTCGTCGTACTGCGCCGTGTGCGTGAAGGCCTGAAACGATATGAAAACATGTTGCATCTCTGAATAATCACCCAAAATAAAACAACTCGACCTAAAAATCATGAAACACAGCAAATATTTTATAAATGTAGGCTTTAAAATCCAAATAAAGCGACGCAGTGGAGTTTAAAAACAACATTTAAGACCCAACAGTTGGGTCAGGTCAAAGTTCAAAAGAACTAAAATGTTGCACCGCTGACATTTTTCAACATTTGTGATAAAAACTTTAGTCTGAACTTTGTTCACAAACAAAACGACAAAAGGACTTGGGGTCCACAGTCCAGGAAAATGGAGAGTGTGTTAAAGAGGTGAAGAGAGCCCAGGCAGGATGGAGAAAAGTTTCAGGAGTGATTTGTGACAAAAAGGTCAAAGGAAACGTTTACAAGACGGTGGTGAGACCAGCTGTTGTATGGTCTGGAGACAGAGACATGGACAAAAAGACAGGAGACAGAACTGCAAGTGGCAGAAATGAAGATGCTGAGGTTCTCCTTAGGAGTGACAAGGATGGATAAGATTAGGAATGAGATCATCAGAGGTACAGCACATGTTGAACAACTGGGAGATAAAGTTAGAGAGGACACACTGAGATGGTTTGGACATGTCCAGAGGAGGGACAGTGGTTTGGACATGTCCAGAGGAGAGACAGTGGGTATATTGGTAGAAGAATGTTAAATGCAGCTGCCAGGAAAAAGACAGAGGAGACATATGGATGCAGTTAGAGAGACATGGAGGTAGATGGAGTGATAAAGGAGGAGGACTCACTGTGGAGACCCCTGAAGAGGGAACATCTGAAAGAAGTAGTTCCTGTTTGTTGTGGGCGTGTCTTAAAGAGTCCGTTAGACATGCTATTGGCTTACCATGTGCACGTGTGACAAGACATGACTGGTCGACACGCAGCTTCAACTGGACGGAGACGAAGACGTGACTGAGTGACAGTCGTCTTAGCGTTGGCTTATGCAGTTTTTTATTTTATTTTTTTAGTTAGCTGTGTCCCACCACTGTTCTTCACACAGATCATGATTTTGCTCTTGTTTCTGTGTGTGTTAATTTTGTCTTTAGAATTGGCAAAATATCTCATGAACCACTGGCTGGATTTGATTTAAACTCAGGATGCAACCAGTGAATGCAGCTACAACATTAACTCTTGGAGTCAAGGTGAGCTCCACATCAAACCCACCTCAGTGGATCTTACCCATTTGTGGGACGTGAGCAACGGGCATGGTGCTGATGACAAGGGTGTGTCCAGTCACTGGGTCCTGGGCCAGCTGGGTGTGTGCTGGGTGGTGTGGGTGTGTGGGCTCCGTTGTTAGACCTGAACACAAAACACAAGCTCTTTTTAAATCAACTCCAGGATGGTAACATCACGAACACGGACGTTCTCCATGTGTCCTCCGCTGTGCACTCTGAGAGAAGCCCCATCAGTGTCACTCACTCCACAAGTCTAGGAAATGGTTTAAATTCTTTATTTTCATAAACTATTTTTGCTGTTGAAAAGAAAGCACATTTCTCCCAGCTCCACATGCACATCCCTAAATATAATCACAGCATTCGAACTGCAAAAGTTTTTATTTTGTTTGTTTTTATGTATTAGTTCTACATTTTGACAAGAGGCTCTAAAAAGGAAAATGCTGCTCTTTCTGTAAACTGTCATCCATGTCAGGTTTTTGTATCCTGGATATTTTTTTAGCACTTTTGTTGAAAGGTAGGGTGTTATTTTTTTTACATCAGACCTCATCCTATTCTTGAGAATACATCCAATGTATTCTGTTTGTTTTGTTTTATGCACACTAATCTATATGTGTGGAAATGTCCCTGACGCTGCATCATGCAGATGGTACAATCAGCATTGCCTTTTTTACAAATTTGGATCATGCAAAGATCACTCCTCAGCAGAATTTTGAACTTTTTAGCTCCTGTAAATATCCCAGAAAACTTTTCCTTTTCCTCCCCTCTCACGGTTCAGCACATTCGCCCTCCGCTGGAGCCCCTTCTTTGCTGGAGGTCACCCTATAAGCACACTGAATTACAAGCACGGACGCTGCCGCGCCTCACCTCCCAGCAGCATCTCGTGCAGCAGGTTGTCGATCTTGGCCAGGCCGCAGAGCTTAATGAACTGCAGCTGTTCAATCATCTGCCAGGTGATGCTCTGCAGGGTGGGCAGCAGGAGTAACAGCTCCCCAAAACGCCCCCTGGAGTCATACTGGCGGTCGTTAATATAGTCTTCTAGACTCATCTGAACCTGCAAACATCAGGAATCCATCGCAGCATGTTGCCTTTTTTAAAATCTTGCAAATCGAAGCTGAATAAAGATGCAATGATTGTTTGAATTGTAATAAACACGTTACACAAAGTTGCAGCCTTGCAATGAAATTAGAAAATTAAACGTGTGGCTCACCTGCAGCCTCATAGCTTTAATTTTTGAGGGGTCCCGCAAAGATTTGGCATCTGCAGATTGGAGAGGAGGTGGGCAAGTGAAGGAAGGGAAGGATAGAGGACGGGATTGAAGGACAAGACAGAAAAAAAAAAAAACATATCAGGGATGTAATTGAGGATATGGCTGGAACTGATGGAATGATTATGCTCAAACTGGGGCATCAGCACAAAATGAGGGGATTTATAGAAGGAGCTGAAAAAGGGGAAGTGGAATCACCGGATCAGGGCAGGGATAGTGGTCAAACTGTCAAGGAGAGATGCAGAAGGAAGGATGACGTCTAACTTTGAGGGGAAATGTATCTAGATATAATGGTGTCTTTACAATTGAGTTAAAACTTTAAATTGATTCATCCTTACTGCTGTCTATTATAATTATAAAATTTTACTTGCTCTATGTATGACTAGTCATTACACTTTTTTCTCAGCTATTTTTCCAGGAGTGTAAGCAATAAAAGTCCTACTTTTTAGGTACAATGTGTGACACCTAGTGGCAGTAAAAGGAACTGAAAGCAACATCCATCCATCCATTATCTTTACCAGCTTCTTCCATTTTAGGTCACGGGGGTCGCTGGTGCCCATGTCCAACAATCACAGTGCGAGGGGTGGGGCACACCTGGACGGGTTACAAGTCCATCGCAGGGCCACATAGAGACAAACAACCATTCACTCTCTCACTCACACCTAGGGACAATTTAGAGTTACCAATCTGCATTTCCCACAAAAGCATCAAATGGCCATTTTAAATCAAAAGTTTTTGTTCTACCTGGGCTTCAGTAGTAAGATATTTATAGACAAATTAAAAAATAAATGCTTTTATGCCATTAGATTGATTCAACTGTTAGATGTGGTTACCAAGAATGCCTCATATCTGGTTCTATCTATGTCAAATGTTTACTTTGGTTTAAAAAAAAAAAACCAAGATGTTCAGATGATGCTCATCTACTACCACACCAAGTTTTAGCTCAAAATCGTTAAAATTGGCCGACACTTTTCTTAAATGTTTAATGGGTCATAAGAAATTTTATTAATGGACCAACACACTCACAAGTATTTACCGTAATTACCGGACTACAAGCTACTACTTTTTTCACACATTTTGAACCCCACAGTTTATATATTGCTGCAGCTAATTTATAGATTTTCTTTTTTGTTTATTATTTTTTATTTATGGACTAACAAACTTCCTGCCACCAAAACATTTAGCCTCGTCACATCCGAGCGCTCACATAGCTGCCCAATACACGTCTCTCTTTAGGGGTGGGACCTCATGACTCAATGAGACTACCTGTATGAATAAAGGTAAAAAATTTAATTTGACCAATGAAATTAGCGAACAAGTCAGTGGACCAATGAAACTTTGAATTGCCATGGATGAAACACAGTCTAACTAAATTCTTTAGGTCAGTTAATTTGCACTCGATGAACACACCATCCTCATGGAAAACACGCAAAAAAAAAATTGCAGATGATGCATCTTTCAAGTTAAAGGTGATCGATCTGGCTGTCGAAGAAAGAAATAGAGCTGTTGCACGGAAGCTAGACGTTTCCTGGTAGGCTACTGTATTTATTTGTTTTTAACCAGCCTCGTTATAGGCACTATTCAAGAAAAGAAAAGAAACTTTTACTGTATGTATTTAATTACAAGTAGTTTTTTTTTTGTGTTTGTTTGTTTGTTTGTTTGTTTGTTTGTTTGTTTGTTTGTTTGTTTGTTTGTTTTAATTGCATAAATATTTCCTGCTACAAAATGGGCATCTGTGGTCTAGACACGTAAAAAAAAAAAAAAAAAAAAAAAAAAAAAGAGAAAAAAAATATATTTTAATTTAATGGGCGTGGCTTATATTTGGGTGCGCTCAATAGTCCAGAAATTATGGTACATTATTACTGGCTTTTTGTTGTAAATAATGCAGACCATTTATTTATTTTGTTGGTACATTTTGTCTGTTTGATGGTAAATGAAATACTGTACTTGGAAAAAACACCCTCTAGTACTAATCATGTTAACTTCATTACTAACCCATTTTATGAACAACCATAACTCAGTGGTTACAAGCATATGTAAAAATTAGATGTATTCTGCTTTGAGAGTTGATGTGTTGAGATACTTTTGTGTATTTTCTTACCTGGGTCAAAGAAGACGATCGCCTTCAGTGCTGCATACTCGTTCTCATCTATCTGGATGTCCTGGAAGGGCTGCACCAACTCGTCTAAGACTCTGTTGGCGACCCTGAAAATCTCAGGTTCAGGGCTGTTCCTGTGGATCACGCTGCCATTCCCTGCAGAAACAGAGCGCACCGTTAGAGGCGGTGTGGAGCAGCATTCAGTGGAAAAGAGAGACACGTGAGTATGTGCAAGGTGGGGCACTTGTTGGGATTGTTGCAGCCTTGAGAGATGTTATTTAAATAGCTTTAGTCAGAGCAAACAGATGTCAGTAAGGTATTCTGATCCATAAAGCACCTGAGTGTTTGGAGGTGGGAGCTTTACTGTATGATGTTGCTACATACTTCATCAGTTCATAATGAAAAAAGAACACTTTTTTTTTTTTTAAATTACAACTCAGAATGAAGGAAAACTGAACGTTTTAAGTTAATCATTCTCAGTTTTCACACACCAGCGCAGACGCGCATGATTACACCACACAGGAATAAAACGGTGCATTAATGGTTGGTGTCTACCTAAAAGCAGGAAGTCCTTGAACGACATTGACCTCCTGGCGACTCCGAGCAAAAGGTGCTCACCAGCATGAGCCCTGAGCAAGCTCACCTGGGGACACATAATTCACCAATCAGAACAAACGGGCCTACAGTCGCTTCATTTTTCCATTATCTGACTTTCACCTTCAAAATGTAAAGAGAACCATTATATAGTGTCACTGTCAGCAGATGAACTTAATTATACTTGATGTAATTATTTGACATTTCAACTATGGTTATATGCAAACAAAAGTATAGTGACTGATTACCCAAATTTTATTATTATGACCCATTACCTGATCATCCAGAGGCAGTTCTCCAAAAGCGGGGATGTATTTGGCCCATTCAACCAACACCAACAGCTGTTGCCTCATAGAATCACATATGTCCCCTACAGTGGCTGATTTCAGCTCTGATATGTCTGCAAGACCTACTGGAGTAGTGATCTGCTGGAAAATAGGGATAAACATGTGTCACGTATGATATTTTAAGTTATGACTACAATACAAAACATTGTCGGTCTTCAGTGTGAATGTAAAAAAAAAAAAAAGGGCAATCTGAAAAGTATTGTCACCTGTTGGGATAATGATTCAGCCTGAGCTAAAACAGTGATGGGTGGAAGGTCTTGGGAGTCGGAGATAGCTCTTCGGGAACTGATCCGATCTCTTTCGTTCTGTACAGCTAAAATATAAACGTATTTTTATTCATAAAGTGTGTGTGTATTTGTAAAACAAGTGCAAAATACAAAATGTGATATGTTTCAATATGTAAAAATACGTCTCAATATATTACAATACATGTTACGATACACAATTATGATACAATACGATATGTTGCAATATGTTATCATATGATGCATTACATCATATTTTATGTCATGCTAGGTTGAAATTTATCATAATTAGGGGTGCACCAATAAATTGACCCATATTTCCTTAATTTTGGGAGATTGGAGATCATTTGATACTTACATGAGAAACCGATTTTACCATTTTTTTTTATTTATTTATTATTTTTGTAGTTAACAATTATCTAAACTTCATTTATATTTCAGAGCACTACCTCATGGCCAGTTAAAACATGTTTGTATCATTGCTAGGATATTGTTCAAGAGTATGTTTTTCAGTAAAATAAGATGAGAAAATTGAAGGTGCATTGTGACCTGATAACACCTGACGGTGTCACTTACAAAATAAAATGGGTATCGGCCAAAATCAGAATCAGCAGGTCAGACTTTCTAGATGATCATGATCATCCAGAAAACTGAAATCTGTGCACCCCTGACATAATACATAACAGTACTATATAATGAAAATATACAGTACAATATAATGAAGATATGCGGTGATAAATTATGTTATAACATGAAGAGGATATAAAAACGTGTTATAACATGAAATATTTCTTTTTATTTTGTTTTGGGTGTTCCCTTTTCAGGGTCTCCACAGCAAGTCATCCTCCATCTCACTGTCCTCTGCAGCCTCTGTCCTCACTCCATCTACCTCCATGTCTTCTCTAACTGCAGCCATGTATCTCCTTTGGCTTTTTCCTGGCAGCTGCATTTATAACATCCTTCTACTAATATACCCACTGTCCCTCCTCTGGACCTGTTCCTCCTCTGGACATGTCCAAACCATCTCAGTGTGGCCTCCCTAACTTTATCTCCCAGTTGTGCAACCTGTGCTGTACCTCTGACGGTTTCATTCCTGATCTTCTCCATCCTTGTCACTCCTAAGGAGAACCTCTTCATCTTAATTTCTGCCACTTCCGGTTCTTTCTCATCTTTTTGTTCATGTCTCTGTCTCCAGACCACACAACACAGCTGGTCTCACCATTGTCTTGTTAACTTTTCTTTTGACATTTGCTGACATCCTTTTGTCACAAATCACTCCTGAAACTTTCCTCCATCCACTCCATCCTGCCTGGACTCTCTTCTTCACCTCTGTTATTAACTGGGGCCTCGACTGATGGTGTCGTTTGGATGAACTTGCATCTTTGTTTTAATTAAAGAATTTTACGTCAGACGTCCTCCCTGATACAACCCTCACCATTTCCCTGTGCTTGTGACTGGCACAAGAGATAAACCGGCTAGTTGATGGTTTGTGAAACAATATGACTTAATCGTCTGTGTTGCTCTTTTGGGGAACATGTGATTGGATTCAGCGCTGTCCTTAATGCTTTCTTCACAAAAACAGTCACAAAAATCTTTAGTTGTTCAGTACAAAGATAACTCAACAGTAAGATGCAATCCACAATAAATGTACCTTTTTTATTTTTAATGGAAGGGAAAACCATCAAAATCAACGTGTTTTTAAAAAAGTACCTATGTGCGCCCTCTCATGTCAAGATTTCAGGCTTGCTTTCGTTTTTATTGGTGGAAAAAACTTGAGGTGGGGTTCAGGATGGAAATGATAACAGACACTGGAATCAGTTAATATTTAGACGAGCAGCCATACATGCTGGCATCAGCAGCAGGAGTAAAACGTTAACCAGTCGCAGCCCAGAACAAAATGTCTCAATATCCCAGCATTGGGTGTCATAAAACCATGTGGCAAGGCTATAAAAAGATACACCCCTACCCCCCCACTCTCTCCCTGTCACACACATACACACAAAGGAATCACTTGTTTTATGGCTAAACCAATTTTAATTATCTTCAAGACGCCTTGATATTTTATGGCCAGTTTTTATTTTATTTTTTTACTTCAGTTCTTAACCTCTTCTTTGTCATAATAGCAAAACTACAACAAGCTTTGTAGAATTCATCAGTTCATTTTAATACCTTTGTTTATCTCCTCAGCCTTGTACAGTGTCAGTATTGGAGAGAATGATCTTTTTGCTGATAAAGGGCAACAGTTTGGTGTCTTTTCTTTAAAGGTCTTACCTTCTTTTTTCATGCCGGCTCTGAAGCATTTGTTGAGTCTGCAGAAACGACACTGGTTCCTCTTATCTTTATCAACAACGCACTGTCTGCTGAACCTGAACATGACGATCAATAATTTAAAATATTTCTACAGAGTGAAACTTAATGCACGGCACAATGTGAGAAAATGAGCTTAATGAGCATGTGCAGGTCAAAAAAATCAAGATATCTGAACATCAAACGTGCTTATGTGAAACCAAATCTGTTAAGTACCGTATTTTATAATTATAAGGCGCATTAAAAAAAACAAAACCACATAAAATTAGTTGAAGGTCAGAAAGGAAAACCAGCATTAATACATAAGGTGCACCTGATTATAAGGCTCAGTCGATTTGTGAGAAAATTAAAGGATTTTAATTGTGCTTTATAGTCCAAAAAATATGGTACATGTTATGGTAGCTAACCTGTTACTTGCACATTTGAACTGTTTATTAATGTACAATTTACATAAAATATCCTTAGATGCACTTTTTAAGCTATAATATTTTATTTGACTTCAACATGGAGTCGTGGTTCTCGTTGGTTGTTCGTACCTGCAGGTGTACACGTGGTTCTTTCGTATGGAGCGTCTGAAGAAGCCCTTGCAGCCATCGCAGCTCGAGGCCCCGTAGTGTTTCCCTGTTGCTTTGTCTCCACAGATTGCGCAGTTACTGCTCAGCCCGTCTGGACCGGGGTGGCTCTGCTCGGTCGGCATGCTCTCTGGAACACAAAAACAAACTCTCCCGTGAATGAACGTGCATCTTCAAACGGTTTTAGTTCAAGAGTATATTACACATAAGAAATTTTTCAAAGAACAACTTAACGAAGGGCAGTTTGGTCCGAAAACACCTCAAAATATTTTTTTTTTCCACTACAGTACACCTAACTATTGAGTTGATACTTGTGATTTGTATTATGCCTTCATTCTATGAAAAATTAAACTTGAGTACCTCATCACTTATGACTCTATTTTAGTTGATTCAGTGTGGTTGGAAAGTATTCTGAAGGTCTATGACTGTGGAGTTGATCATGTTTGCTTGATTTCTACATCTGTAAATCAAGATTAATATTCATTAACCAGGTGTAGGCTGCTTTGCTGCAATGTATACATGTATCCATGCTCAATAATAATTTATACAAGTGTGTTCATTATGATAATGGTTATCACATGCAGAGATATGTGCTCAATGACTGAAACTGTATTTTTACAAGAGCTTGTCGTTCTGGTTATTCATATCAGAGAACACGACAATATTTTATTGTAAATGTGACACTCAACAGATTATTGAGCATGCATCAGGACGCCTCTCTCAACATAAACTAATGTGAGACGTGTTAATGTTTGATCAACTCATCACTTGCTGATGTGACATCATTGTTTCACTGAGGTGTGTGCTTGCTCTTCAGTATCTTTATGGCATAGATCTCCAACTACTAAATACCTTTACTCTACTAAACTCCACTGGTAATAAAGACCAATCATCATCTTTGCAGCTTTAGTTTCTAGTTGAGCTGCAGCTTTTAAATCCATCTCAGTTTAATGATAGAAACTTAATTTGGGAAATTAAAAAAAAAAATTGTCCTTTGAAAGAATTCAGATTATAGTAACAAACGAAAACCATTGAAGACTTTTCCCCATCTTTATTAGCAGGACTTTTGAATTTACATTGATTTATTGCAAAACAATGACTATACAAAAAAAAAAAAAAATCGACATGAAAAGGCTAAATGTGACAATAGGGATACAGTGGCTGCAGTCTCTTTGTCTAATTAACATTCAAAGTTAAATGAATTAAAAATGTCAAAACAGTCTAGATGCAGATATTTTTGAGCATTTTATTCTAAAAAATGTCAATTATGTGACTTATACTGATAATGTTGATTTTACAAAAAAGCATTTCCTCACTTTGTGTCTGAACCAGTCATGCCTGAATGAGGTTCTGCGGCATTTTCCGTCGTCGTTTAGGAAAATAAAAAAAATAAAAATAAAAATCCTTGATCAACTAAAGTGATCCCTCTTTGTATTTGTACAAACTACTCTGGCTGCTCCTGCTCTTTAAGTCCCCCCTGCAGCATACAGGTAGTCCTCGACTTAAGGCGCCCTTGACTTACAGCAACTCGAACTTAAGAACGGGTGTGCGGTGCAGCGTTAGCGTTCATTTTACATGTATTTCCTCGACTTACGGCAAAAAATCCGGACTTACGAACGGGTGCGGCTCCACTTGTAATGAGTTCCGACTTACAGCAAAATCGAGTTACGAATGGTTTGTAGGTACGGAACCCGTTCGTAAGGCGAGGACTACCTGTACTGACATGTGCATGAGTGGTAAACTTTCTGTAAAAAAAAAAATCACAGAAGAAATTCTACTTCCGTGATGAACGTAAACAAACCTGAGCGCCCAAAATGGTCCTGCGCCAAGTTTTAATGACGATGGAGACGTTACTGCACTCCCTGATTGAGCTACAGTCGAAGCAACACGTGTTTCAAATGTACCTCTTTCAAAGTTTCTAGTAGAAATGTTGTATCGCTCACCCACCAATTTTACTTCCCCAACATATTAGCATCTAGCCAGGTGGAAGTACGTGAGGTTGACATGTCACACATGCACAGTCAGGTCAGTTTTCCAAAATCAGAATAAAATAATCAGATTAAGTGTTTACATGCACACCGTTTGGATTATGAATCGGCATACACCACCCCTGACATTTGGATTACAAATTTGTTTGGATCGACCTGAATCAGCTCAGAATATTCAGAATGGGGCGTTTATATGACACATTTTTATTCTGAATGGCCGTTTAATCCGATTACTTAAATGTCCATGTAAATGTGGTAAAATTAGTTCTCTGCATTTAACCCATTCACGCAGATAGAACAGTGGACAGCTATGTAGACACTCAGGGGGCAATTAGGGATTGGGTGTGACACCACGACATGTGGGAATGGCTGGGAGTCAAACCGCGACTTTCTGGTCCCAAGTTTGCTGTCTTACTTCTACACCATCTTGACCCCCTTTAGCTGTACTTTTTGCCAAAATTTTCACATCACTACAGGTAGTCCCCGGTTTACGGCCGAGATCCGTTCTAACGGCTCGGCCGTATACCGATTTAGTCGTATACCGGATACGCGGCCGTATACGCGGATTTTCGGCCGTAAAACGAAACCGAAACT
>JARVLU010000600.1:25959305-25970965 GCA_031762415.1 Simpsonichthys santanae
TTTACATCCTTCAGATCTTTAGATGTGTTTACAACCTTTTACTGCTCCTTTCACATTTTGTTCTGCTTCAGCTTCCTCCTGCAAATTTAAACCTTTTTTTTCCAGCTAATTTCAGCCTGTTCTTCTGTTCTGCTCTTCTCAGCTAATTTTAGCAAGTTTCAGCTTTTTCTGCTATTTCAGTTTTTTCAGCTAATTCCACATTTTTTGCACTTGTTTAAACTTTTATTTTTCAGCCTTACTGAGCAAAAATGTGTTCTCAACTTCATGCTGGTAAATTGAGCTTCTTTCTGCTTTCCAAGCTACTTTTCAGCTTTTTTAAATGCTCATTTCAGCTTTTTAAAGATAATTACCATTTTTGTGCTCATTTCTGCAAACATGTTCTTTTTGCTTTTATCTGCAAAGTTAAGCTTGCACATTTCACATTAAGCACATTTCAGCTACCTTTTTAGTTTAGTTTAGTTTAGTTTATTTGTTCATTTTTTTAAAACCAATACTGTACAATACAAAACAGTCACATGAACAATAACGAACAGAGTATAAAAAAATGAAAGGTAGCAGAAAGAAGAAAAACTCTTATTATATCTGCCCCTTTTTTTCAAACAATTAGTTCAAACCGTAATCTTATACAGTAGTAACAGAACAAAATGAATAACTTTCTAATTTTTCTGACTAATACAATACACTACACATATAATATAATACAGTACACATTACGTTACTTCATATACTGTATATATTTTGTTAACAATTCAGTTTTGATCATTTTCTTAAACTGGCACACTTTTTAGCATTCTAAGCTAATTTCAGCTGTTTTCAGATAGATTCAAGTTTTTTGTGGTAATTTCTGCTAATTTCACCTTGTTGTGCTCCTTTCAGGTTTTTTCTGCTAGTTTCAGTTTTTACTGCTATCTCGGCTATTACTTACCGGCGTACTATTTATTTTGCAGACATGTTCCAGTTTTTAGTTTTCTGCACTTGCCTTGTATTATCTGTTTTGCTACTTTGACATCTTTTTTTAACTTGTAAAGAAAATCTGTATTTCTCTTTTATGTTTGTCTATTGTTGATTGTCAAAGGAAAAACTACTGTTGCTGTTGTCATCATTCTTTGTTGAAACCAGGTCTCTCTTGTAAATGAGTCCTCGAGGCTCAATGGGATTAACCTGCCTAAATAAAGGTTGAATGAATTTAGCCATTTTGATGCTAATTTTAACCTTTTCATCCAAGACCACATTTTTAAGCTCATTTCAGCTCCTTCCACTTTAGTGTTTTCAGCTATTTTTTAAGCTACTGGTAATTTCAGCCTTTTTTTTTTTTTTAGCTACTTTCCTAACATCTGTGCTCATTTTTTTTTACCTTTTTAAATGTAATTCAGCAAATATTTGTTCTTTCTGCATTCTTCTGCTAACTTAGGCTTTTTCTTCCATTCCAGCTGTTTTTCAGCAAGTTTTTCTGCAATAAGCATTTGCACTGTGTCTTTGCAGGAAATGCAATTTCTCTGTTGCTTATAGTAATAACATGACTAGTTTTATATTTAATGTGCATCAAAACTACTCCTAAAATCTGTTTAATCATTTGATGCATGTCACGCCTTTAACAGTTATTACACTGGAGAACCAGAGACTTTCAAATGCAAACCAAAAATGAAACGACCACCACACCACCACCTTCCTGTTTTAGGACAGAGATGCTGTAATCATTCTCTGACTGGGCACCGACTAGTTAAATATTCTCACCCAGCACATTGAAGCTTTCATTGCACTAAATCTTCCTGAGTGTTTTAGAGTTTAATCAGTTTGGGCATTGTTACAGAGAAGGCTGTAAATGATAAGAGACGGCATTACGGGTGATTTGATGCCCTGGATCTGTGACAAGAGGCCCAATGAGGAATACAGTGAAGAGGCCCAGGGATTATATATTCTAGTAATTTATTACATAAAGAAGACAATAATTGTACACAGGCTCTATTAGTTAATATCTATGGGTGAATAAAGGGCTCATAAACAGAGGCAGGACTCAAGGTTGTGGGTGTGAGAGAGAGGACAGACAGATTATATTTTAACCACGTAGTTTGGCTGCACTTACTGGCTCATCACATTTGTAGAATCTGCAGGAAATTTTTGGAAGTCTGAGCGTTAAACGATCATGTGAGCTTTGTTTTTCAAACTTTGTCATTAACTGCGTCTGTCTGTTGGCACAATATATTGTGAAGCGCTGGGGATTTTATTTTATTTTTTAATGAAACTCCCAGGAAATAATTACTTGATGCACGTCTACAACTGATTAACTTACGGAGTCGACCTGAGCTTACAAAACACAGAACTGGCTTTAACTTAGCCAGTTCGAAAATGATGGAGCTGAAATTTGGTGTGATGGTAGCTGAACACTTCAAATACTTCAAGCACATCACGTTGCTCCATCTTTCTTCTTAAAACGTTGGCATTAACGTTAGTCAACCTTGTCTGTTAGCAAAATAACTCATAACCCACATGACATACCTTAGTGAAACTCTCAGGAAGAAATCAGTGGGTGCACATGTACAAGAGATTAATTTTTCAAGTGCACCAATTAAAGATTATTACAACAGTCAATCATAATTGGCAAACACATAAAACACTATAATTTCATCACATTTTTTGGACATTGAGCTAAAATCGTTGCAGCAGCTGGAAGTCACCCTCAACACATTTATGGAGTGAACACACCTCATGAGATTACAGAATGTTTTTTGCATATTTAATGCTCTAGCCTGAAAAGTTAGGAGATATTTCTTCATGCAATGTACTGGCTTTAATTTTAAGAGGTCATCACGGCATTAAGTTGATGGATGGATGGATGGATGGATATGGATAGATATGGATATTGTGTAATTAGTTAAGTATAGCTATGAAAGTCGTTCGGTAAAGATGATTGCCTTTGACATTTTTTCCATCAATAGATTGAATTTGAAGTAAAGTCACTTCTACGATCATTTGTATTGATAAAATACAATATTCAGAACAGAGAAAGGGATGAGCTAGACATGTTCTTCTTTACTGGCAAAATTTGTCTCATAAAACACAAGTCAGCCATTTCAGTTATCGTATTGTCCGCCGTACACGTCACACCGCCCTATAAGTCACATCAGTCCAAATATGTCTGATAAAATGGAAAAATCCATAAATATGTTGCTTTGCCGTATAGGTCTCATCTGTTATGCATCACCGCTGACGCGTCGCCTTTGTTACACGTCACCACAGACAATACGGAAACGTGGGCCGGTGTTGTGCCCAAAAAAATCGAATGGCGGCCGCAGGAATGTGCATGGGAGGACTTTAAACAAGAATTTAACAAGATTAACACTTAAAAACAATTGTTTGTTTGCTCAGAATTATAGTAAATGTGTCTTAGTTTAACATGCACTTTGACGGTCAAATCGGCTGCATTTTCAAAAGCTGACATGCAGAAGCAGGAGCACCCAGAGGGACGAGTTGCTGCGCATTTCTTAAAAAAATTAGCAAGATAAGCATCTTAAACAATTATTTGTTTGCTCGACTTTATAACAAAGGTGTCTCAGTTGAACTTTTACTTAATAAATGAACTTCAATGGTCAAATCAGCTGCATTTCTAGGCATGATCCTGGAGCTGGATGAAGGTGCAGGCTATGGCAATCCGATTGTGTCATTAATAATCACTTTTACCTATTACATGACACAACGGCATGCCATACTACTCAAGTGCCATCTAGCAGCTGAAAATAGTAGTGTTCCATATTTTCAGTCAGAAAGAATGAAAACGGTCGTATCTCAGCCAAAAAATGGTTTATGAATATGGGAAAAATCCATAAATAAGTCACTTTGGCGTATAAATCACAGGGTATGCAAATTATGGTGAAACTTATAGACCGGAAAATACAGTAAACCTTCTTTTTTTTTTTTTTTTTTTTTTTTTTTTTTTAAAGAGTTTATGGCAGGTTTAGTATTGGGAATATTTATGTATATAAAGCTGGTTTGATGCATTCATAGAAACAGGTGTTCCGGGACACAGTTACTCAGAAACGTTGCTTCTGCCTATCAACCGAAAGCATCCTGCAGCCATAAACGCTGTGTTAAAAGGCAATCTGTGTGTGAACCGGTCATAATCCCAGCACCTCTATTTAAACTAGAGGTTTTAATAGTCCCACATGATGACCAGCCACCCATGAGGCTCTTATAAAGCCTACTTCCTGAAACTCAGGCGACAATAGAATACTTTCCCCACCAGACTTTACATGCTTGGGTGTTAACATTTGTAATTAAAACTAAAATCAAACAAAATAATCAGTTTAAACTGTCAGTTTTCATTCTAGAAAATGAGAGGCTAACATTGTAGTGCAATGCACAAGACCAAAAAAAAAAGTATGACAAATAATATATTTGTTTACAGCTGAAGTCCCACACAGCAGCACACAATAGCTAAATGTAAAAAATATATAATGGCTCACACTACAATCTGAACTCAGTCAACATTTCTGATTGTCTCAGCTTTACAGGCGAGCATATAAATCTTTTGCAAGTTTAAAAAACTTTAAGCCCTCAAAACTTATTAATTTATTACTGTGTTTTCTGGTGTACAAGTCACATTTATTCATTTGCTTAATGATCAAAACAGCTTCATTTCACCTGGGTGGAGTAGTTCCATCCATCCATCATGGCCAGAGCTGTTAGCTCTCCAGTGTTCCTGCACCAGCTGAGTGAAGCGAGTGTGCACGGGAAGACTCGCTGTTGCAGATCTTCGAAATTTAAAGCGTTGGTCAAAAATTGTTTTGAATATGAAAGAAAAAAGTATTTATGTTGTTTCGGTATATAAGTTGCAGGACGGGCAAATCTATGCAAAAAAACTGTGGCTTATATGCTAGAAATTATGGTAATTTTCTTCCGTCTATTACACAAATAACTTTATTCAGTGTAAAAAAAAAAAAGTCTGCTTTCTATATTTTCTGCAATAAAACAAAGTTTATAAAAAATAAAGTTATAATAGTATACTGTTTAAGTTAAAGTAATAATATAGTTATTATAGTTCATAATATAATAAAGGGAAAAGTTCCAAAACAGCAAATTAGATCTATGTGTTCTTGTTTGTGTCCTTCTCCATGTGAAGGTGGTTATCACATGATCTTTACGGTGCAGCGTTCGTGGCAATTCTTATCTGTTCTCAACCTGCCCATGTTACATGTCGCACACTAAAAACTCTGAACTGTTGCTACTGAAAAACAAAACCACGTGATTTGAGGAAATGGGCAACAAAACACTGTTAACCACTAATAAGGGTTCCCCTTTGGGGTCCGTGCACCCTAGTTGCTCTCACTGTACTCACTTCATTTCCAAAACACTGAAGGAAAGTTGGACCTACCTGTGGTTCTGCTTCCGTCTGGCATGTGCATTTATCCAGGCTCACCGCTGCAGTCGGACATTGATCAGTGCCTTTGGCCTAAAGAACATGGAGCGTTGGGACAACGCAAGGCGCTCGACAACATTGGAACAGAAGAGTGGCGAGCCGAGCTGCCTATAATTCATGAAGCGGCACATTGGATGGCGCCATCATGGTCCTGTCGTTAGATCGATTTACTAAACAAACTCAAAGCAGGGTGTGGATGTTAAACAGTAACCCAGCTCCATAAAAAAAAGAGAAGCGAAAGATCACCAGGTGTGAGTGAGTGAGGAGGGGGGTGCATGTGCGTATGTGTGTGGATGTTAGGTGGGGTCTCTGACAAGCTGGGTAAAGAAGGTGGAGTGATGTTTAAGATGTGGAGAAAGTAGCTGTTTTATCTTCAGGTCTGAAACTAAACGACTTTAGTCACACTTACACAATAAAAAAATAAATATGGTATGCATTTTTTTTTCTTGTTTGTGTTCCTATAACATTTTCATTAAGTTTCTGGGTGAAAAATGAGTTTGTACTTCCGGTTACCGTTGGCCTGACGTTGCAAAGTCAAACCAGTGATGTGTGGAGCAAACAAAAACCAGCAGGTGGCGGGAGGTCATCACCTCAAGAGTCGAGCTCAAATGCAGTTTTCAAAAAGGTTTTATTTTTTTAGAAAATAAATCATTGCAGCATGTAACCAAATAACGGTGGAAAATATCAACTTAAATTGAATCTGGTAACAGACGAGGGTATTTTTATTTGCATTAGCTCTCAAGAAGAGCAAAAATGCCACTACATTACAAAATGATAATAATTTTCTATTTATATTTTTGATCATGTGACTCTTAAAACTGTGTTCTAACCAATGCAGCACAAGAATAGTTCAGAGGAGTGCGTTGGAACTTTTTTAATTTGCGTTTAATGAGATTGACTGAATCTTTTGAAGTAAGGAAAGGTTATAAACAATTAATATCTTACCTGTTGAGGATGGCTCTCTGACCAACATCAGTTTGATGAAACGGTTTGATTCTGACCAGACAAACATTTCTTAGAAAATGCTTAATATACTGCATAGTCCCTCGGCACTTTGCGATTCGTTTATTGCAGACTTGCTCTATTGCAGCTTTTCAAAATAAGATTGGACATGACACACAATTGGCTGATGGACGGATGAGCCGCACAAACGACATAGAATTTTTTATTTAAAATAAATTTATTTTAGATTATTTAGCATCTGCTGCATATGTGTGCAGCCCAGAGCTGCAGGACAAGCTTCCTGCTGTAGCTGATCAGATGTTCACCATGCAGAGAGTAGAAGTGGGCGTGGCCCAGAGCGCTTGCAGTTGGTAAGGAGCAGAGGAGGCGGGGAGCTGGAATCATGACATTCTTTGCTCTTTTAAAACATTTAGTCTAGATACGTTGTTTAGAATATTGCAAGAGTAGGGTTTAAAACACCTTTATGTATATAGACTACTGCTTACTACTACTACTACTATTGCAGTTTTTCACTTATTGAGGGTCTTCATGGTACAGATCCCCCATGATGAACAAGGGACTACTGTTTGTATAAATTACCAATAATAATTTCACATTATAGATGTAATATTACGATATTCCTGCCAAGTCTGCACCAGAACTGCTACAGCTAGCTGCTACTGCCACTTTTTGCCACTACCTAAGCAGGTAAGATCGTAACTGTTCATCACTTCCACAGCAACGCACTTCAAGTGATCCAAACTCTATATTTAATTAAATGCAAAGCAACAAAAACACAGTAAACAATGAAAACTCAAAGTGATCTTTGCAGCTGCTCGTGTGCAGTAATGCACGTTTGTGTGAAGTTCACATACACTTGTTGCTCAGCTGCCACTTCTTGAGAAGCACATGTTGCAGGTTCTCCTGCCCAAGAAGGTGAGCATGTCCAAACAGTTAAATGTGGTCAGACTCAGAAAAACCTCATTGATGTTCTCTAAATCGGGGCGCTCGATGTAGTACAGTCGAAAAATGTGGTAGGGAACGTAGCAGACTACCATGATCAGGGCAAACAGGAGGCTCTTCATTTGGGCCCCAAAGTCCTGCTGAGAGGTGCATTTCTGTTGATACCTCCTGTATAAAATCAAGATGACGTTGGCCTGCAGGGCTGTCAGCACCACTGCCACTACTATAATGAATGTGCTCATAAAGTAGTTCAGCCCTTTGAAAGACTTTATGCTGTCTCCAAAGTTAAAACAGCGTGTGGTAGGACTGTCCTCGTCATACCCCATGCCATATTTAAAATGGACGATGCATGGCGTTGAGATTAGAACGATGAGCCACACGAAACCACTGGCAATGAGTACATGCAACCTATTGAAAGAAGCCATTCGCGCAGCTTTGCAATAGTGTGGCAAAAGGCGGGTGACGAGGATGATTACGTACAGCACAAACACCATGTACATGTGCACGTGGATCATGGCACTCACAACTTTACACCACCTGTAACCCATGCTCCAGATGTCCGTGACGTAATAGTAGATTCTGAAGGGTGCCGTGAGGAGGAAGACGAAGTGGGCGAAGATCAGGTTGAGCACAGCGCAGGAGGTGGAGGAAGCGGTGCCGTGTCTCATGATGTGCATCATCAGGCTCAGGCTAACGGTGCCGCAGAGCAGCACCACAGAATAGATGACCAGGAGGGTCATGTGGTACTGTTTGTTGTCCTCAACGTATTTCAAGACTGTCGTGACACTTGACTGTGTGTAGTTCTCGGTAGACGACATCCTAGAATCGGCATGAAAGAAAACAGAAGGGGGGGGGGGGTAAGTATATCATATACTTGACATTTTATCTGAGGTAAGCAGTATCTTACTTGTATTCTTTGAATGAAAAACATTTAAGCAGTTACATTTTCTTACTCTATACCTCACATAAGTTCCACTATGAGGGAAAAACACTCAAGTCTGTACTTTTTCCATCATAAACTTGTGTAACGCTCAAATCTATTTTTCTATTTATATATGCAGCATACGTATATACATTCCCGTGTTCCTGAATCGGAGGACATGTTTTGCATGTCTGTATTTCCTTTCCATCACTCTTCCTCATCTGACATCTGTAGAAATTTGGGAGGAAAATAAAGTGTTAGCCTAGCATGCTAGTTAGCTTAGCATTAGCATCACCTGTTAGCGTGTGAGATAACACCAGTACCTTGTTAACTGAGGTCAGGTGAGTCACCTGTAGAAATTTGGAAGGAAAATGAGGTATCATAGCATGCTATAACAAATTTTCTCAGATATGTTAAGTATCAGATGCTGATCAAGATAAGGTAGCTAATTAGCCTGATCAGATCAAAAGATAGTCTTATTTTGCTAACAAATTCATCATATTACACCTTAAGAAATGAACGACTATTCACACTAAGTGCTGCTGTCAAATCACCCGAAGAAAATATAAACTCAATGTTGGATTTGTTTAAAAATCACAAAAATCATGATATAAATATCTAGAACTGATTTAAGGTTTGGAGCCATTTTTATTCAACATGGCTGCCAGAGATACGGCAGTAGCCTGGCAGTCCCCGTCAAAGTTTCTCCAGGAACTTTCTAGTTCTTTCTGTTCTACATGAAGCCTTGATGCAGTTAACGAAACAAAACCATCTCATTTCAAAACTGAAAAAGTTCTGGTATTAACAGTACAGCCTTGTTCTTGTAGCAGAGTTATTTTAAGATCCTTCATGTACTTTCTTGTATCGAGTTTATATTTCACAGTAGATCTTTTATTTTAATGATGTTTTCAAAGTATTTTTGATTGAAAAAGAAAATTGTATTGTGGTAAAAATGCATCAATTACATTTGAAAACTTTTTAAATCAACAGGTAACTGCAGCCAGGCATGCTCTTTTTTCCAGTCAGCTTGTACCATACTTACTGACAAAGTCTTGAACATGCCAAATTAGTTACACACAGCATAAAATACAGTATTCAGACTTCAGCTTATCCTAAATCTAATTTTGATTTGGCTTAACCTCTTATTTGGTTATAAGAAGAGGTAAAACAAAAGTATACCAATGACTGCCAAACATGCAGTATTTTAAATGTAAAAGGTTAAGATGAGTACAGAAACTTAAACATGAGAGTTTACGGAGCAACTTACCTTTTCCTCATAGATCTACCGACTGATTCAACCAAACAGGAAAAGAATTGCCCGTCCTCTTTTTCACAAAATCAATTGTGATAGTACAAAAAACAACTTTTGGACTGTTCAGTTACTTATCTTGTGGTTAAATGTTAATTTAAAAAAAGAATGCTTACAGAGTTCTTTTTTTTACTCCGTGCACCGTTGCATATTGTCTGTTTGAGCTCTGTTAGAAACAGGAGGTGACTTCATGTCTGACTAACCACAGAGCTGGTAGCTTCCCCCTTCTGACCAAACTTCCATAAACACATGTTGTTCTTTTAAAGGAGTGAAAACTACATTTTATGCACTGCAGCTTATAAAGCACATGACATGTTCAACTCATAGAAATATTCCTTTCTAAAAAATTATATCATGGAAAAGTTGTTTAACTTCCATAATTCCATTCAACAAGTTAATATTTAATAGATGATAGATTCAGAGCCTACAAATTACAATTATTTCAAGTATTTATTTGTTTATTTTTACATAATTTGGGCTTCCAGCTCATGAAGCCCACAGAAATAGGATTAAAAAAAATTTGAATACTGTGGTGAAATCAGCCCAAATGTTGCAGGGCATGAATGTTTTAAACTGAGTGTGACACTAATCCTCTACTAAACTCAAAGCACCTGTTTCCCAGGTGTCATTAAATTGCTCCAGTTTGGTTCAATTGTCTCAGTTCGGTTCAATGTGGGTAAGACTATAGACATAACTGGTCAGAAGACCATCATTGATCCCTCCATAGGATGGGTAAGCCACAAAAGTTCATAGCTAAGGAGGCTGGCTGTTCACAGTGTGCTGTGTCCAAGCATATCAATAGAAAGTCTAGTGGGCAAAATGTGGTTGAAGAAGATACACCAGCAAAAGAGATGACTGTGGGCTTCAGTGGATTATCAAACAAAGAAGATTCCAGAATCTGGCAGAGATCCAGAAAGAGTGAAATGAGGTGGGAGTCACAGCTTCAAAAACCACCACATTCAGACGCATCCGGGAGATGGGCTACAACTGTCGGGTTCCTCAGGTGAAGCCACTTCTGAACCTGAGTCAACGTATGAAGCGTCTTCTGAACCTGAGTCAACGTATGAAGCGTCTAAATGGGGCCAAGGAAAAGAAGGGCTGGACCATTGGCCAGTGGCGCAAGGTCCTCTTTTTTGATGAAAGTAAAGTGTGGTTTTCATTCGGAAAACAAGGTCCAAGGGTTTGGAGGAAGAAGGGTGAGGAACAGAGCCCACACTGCTTGAGATCCAGTGTGAAATATCCACAGTCAGTTATAATTTGGGGTGCAATGTCCGGCGCAGGTGTTGGTAAACTCTGCTTTCTTAAATCCAAAGTCTACCAGAATGTTTTAAAGGACTTCATTATTTCTTCTGCTAAGTATCTGTATGGAATATACAGATTTTATCTTCCAGCAGGATGCGCCAAAACCTGGTCTGATGCCCATGCCACAGTGCATGACAGGCCAGCCAACTCGCCGGACCTAAACCCCACTAAGAATCTATGGGGTATTCTCAAGAGGAAGATGAGGGGCACTAGATCCAAGAACAAAGAAGAGCTGACAGCATCAAGGAAATCTGGGCTTCCCAGTTAATGCCACAGGCAGATTGCCTAAATGCCACGTCACATCGAGGCGGTGATTACCGGTAAGGCAAAGGGATTCACAACCAAGTATTGAAGACTGACATATCATTTTGAAAGTACCATGTTTGATTGATTTGTTGTGATCCTAATTTCTTTCTTTTTTTTTCTGCAAAAACTGAGTAGTGTGGGCTGATTTCTTCGAAGTAATCTAATTTTTTGAAATCCTGTTTCGTGGGTTTCAAGAGCTGGAAGCCCAAATTATGTAATGATAAACAAATAAATTCTTGAAATTGTTAAAATTGCAAGTCCTGAATCTATCATTTATTACAGTTTAACTTTTTGAATGGAATTATGGAAGTTAAACAACTTTTCCATGATATTCTAATTTTCTGGAAAGGGTCAGTATGTATATGTGTATACAGGATATATGTATATATGTATATATATATATATATATATATTAGGCATGTAACTGTACACGTGGGTGTACCGAACCGTTTCGGTACGGCACGTTCGGTTCGGTCCACCTGCGTACCGTTTCGGTTATTTTT
>JARVLU010000600.1:25981276-25997065 GCA_031762415.1 Simpsonichthys santanae
TATGTTTGTTTTTAAGTTACCTAAATTGTATTTGTTTTTTTTTAATGGAAATGAAATGAATAAATAAATAAATAAATTTGTTAAGTAAATACTTATACTTAATGGTGTAACACTCTTGAGATAAGTAATAATGGTTAATTTTCTTTCATTTAAACAAATAATTGGACATATTTTATTTTGGTTTTTATACACACCAGATAAAGTTTAACTATTTGATAGTTTACTTGTGGAATTTGAATGAAAGATGTTATTGAATTTGACCAAATTAATTTATATATCAGCACATCAAGTAAGGAAATGATCAAGTATGAGAACAAAAATTGCATTGATGTCACCAGGTCTCAACTTCTGACCAGGTCGGCGCTGTGGGCGAGAAGTCATCCTGTGGTGGTTGCTGGCTGACTGGATCCAGATGTGGCACAAGGAGAGGACAGGCCAGGATGTCGAGAGTCACTGTGACTGCATCAGGGCTCGGTGGGAAGGCAGGGCCAATCAGCAACATGCTGTCTTATCTCCAAGCTGTAAAATAAATAGTGCAGTAAAAATAACCTTTGCTTGTCTTTAAGAAAAAATATTTCTGTGCAAAACTTGTTTGTTTTCATTTGCCCACGTGCAAAATGTAGAGCAAGACAAAATACTTCAGGATGGGGAGAGGACCGAACACAGGACGGTCCCACAACGCCTCAGCTCCAGGAAAATGTTTTCAAATTCTCTGACACTGTTTAGACTCCTGTCTGGTGAGCAAAACTTTTTCTGCCAAGACCTTTACACACAGTTGTGGTGTCACTTCAAACAGGTTCTTTTCTGAGAATAAAGCTAACAAAATATATTAAAACACATTATAACGTTTTACATCATTTCATAATTTAACATGTCTGCATACATGTTCCTGTTTTTAGTTTTCTACATTTGCCTTATAATCTGTTTGTTTTGCTACTTTGACTTTTTTTTAACGTTAAAAAAAAAAATCTGTATTTCTCTCTTACGATTGTCTATTGTTGATTGTCAAAGGAAAGTTTATTGTCGCTGTTGTCATCATTCTTTGTTTGTAGCCAGGTCTCTCTTGTAAATGAGTCCTTGAGGCTCAATGGGATTAACCTGCCTAAATAAAGGTTGAATGAATGAATGAGTGAAAAATAAAACCAGTACAGCTATAAACGTTGAATTGGTCTTTAGGGTCAGATAAAAACAGTCGGCAAGAAGAGAAGTGAAAGGGCAAATGAACAAAAATAGGACAAGGGAATTAATTTTTTTTTTTCAATCATGTGTATTTAAGACAGATAATATAGCGTGGGTGTGTTTTAACTTGAAAGTACAGCACCTTCCACATCATGAGCCCTCCCATGATGAAGGGGTTGAAAACAGTGAGGAAGCAATAAACGGAGGCCGGGTCAAAGCTAGATAAGAGCAAACAAAAAGGGGAATAAGTAACAACTGACAAAACCAAACGTGATCGTTCAACTCTTGAGACGAAAATCTGTGACTGAAACAGCGCACAATCAACTTTTTGTGCACAATCAACTTCATTCGGTGCCAAACTTTAGAAACCAAACCTTTAAATGAGACATAACACAAGAAACTGTCTCGTTTAAACATTGCAAAGACGCTCTTTAAACTTTATTCATCAGCTTCCTGTATTCTAATGACAGATGGCTTTTAATTTCAAAGAGCACAACACTTCAAACTAAAACCACTTCAACTTCCTCATCTACACTACAACTGTAGCACCAGCCCCTCCTACGTGTATTCAGATATACATGACATAAACACACATTAACATACCTGTTAATGGACGCTATGTTCCCTGTGCCAAAGAAAGCTGTTATTATAAAAAAGACCTGGAATAAAATTGACAGTTAGGGAAAACTTAAAGGAATATTAAAATTAGTATTGTTTTGGGGGGTGGTTAGGTAACTTTTCTGACAATTCATATAAAGGATACAAAAAAATATGATCTCCTGACGTCGTCCAGCCTCAGTTGTCGGACTCTGGAGATGTCAATGCTCGCCGAGAAATCAATAGTGGACAGCTGAAAAGAAAAATGAACAACTTAATATAGCCTGAAAATGTATTCTGACATATAGAGACATACAAGAATGTATCTTTTTTTTTTCAGAGTTTGTGTGTTTTAAGTGTTTCATTTTTACCTCTTGCCTGCCGGAGACACCCTGAGCGATTAAAGCCTCCTGTTCTATGTTGATCCATGCAAACATCAACCAAGACAAGGCAGGGGGAAACAAGGCCTCTGACCTGTGGGAGAAAACGACCAAACTGATCTTTAAATCTACTGTGGCGGTAAAACTACACAAGTCCTGATCAGAACTGTAACTGTGTGTATCGTACCCTGTGCTGAGCAGCAGGTAGGTGGAGACGAGAGACAGGAATATACTGAGGAGCCGATGGAAGAGACGTGTCGAGCTCAGCAAAGGGACAAATATAGACGTCGCTGTAAATGAGAGCAGAGGCAGACGAGACGTGCAGGACGTTAAAGACAGCAGGGCTAATGAAGCTGGCTGAACCGTCTGCAAGACCCCGACGGCATCTTGGAGCGACCTACCCAAGGTGGTCCAGCTGACGATCTGACTGAGAAGCGGCAGGCCTCGTTTCTGCTGCAGACTGGAGTGCGTAAGGAAAGGCACGTACGCACACACGGCCACGTGGATCATCTGTCCGAGTCGACAATGCTCAGTTGTTTTCAGCAACAACACATCGTACACGAATCATGAAGTGTGCGAGTTACCTGAGAGAAAAACTGCCGCCTGTCACCTGGGTGCAGCGGCGTCCTCTGCCACGAGGACCACAGATAACAGGCTGATGTGAAGAGCGTGAGCAGACCTGCACATGCACTGAGCAAACAGCACATTTAACATACTGAGCTTCATCTATCATTTCTAATCCCTGACACGTCCTGGTATCTTCCTCCATGTATAAGGAACAAGTGATGACATTTGGACATTTCTAAGGTTAATGAAAAGTAAGTTTGGCACAGTTTAAGCTGTATTTCATCCTGTAGCTGGTTCAGATGTACATCAGATTAAAAGTGGAAAGTCCATGCAGCTTTAGTTAGAAGAGGGAAGTCGGAGCTCTTTCACCACGTTCTGATTTCCTTCTGACAAAAATCACTTCAGAAACTGTTCAGCTCATTTTGCTCAACCCTGAAATAAACTCGTGTGAATGTTTATGAAGCGTTCACTCTATTGTGATCGTTTTCTTCTGTACATGTTTTCAGCATCTTCATCATTGCACAATTTTTGTTCTATGCCAACAGATCATAAATCAAAAACGTCCAGCTCTTTCAGGACCATCCTGCTATGACTTTTGGTATTGGTGCAACTTTAGCTGTTTGAAATGTTTAGCCTTTTCTGACATTTTCTTCTCACAGAAAATGAATTGAGCTCATTTAACATCCTTCACATCTTTAGATGTGTTTATAACCTTATACTGCTCCTTTTTTTGTTCTGCTTCAGCTACTTTGACCTTCCTTGCTCAAATAAATAAAATTAAAAAAAAGCTAATTTAAGGCAAATTTCAGCTGTTCTTACAGCTGTTTTGTGCTCCTTTCAGATTATTTCTGCTAATTACATTTTGTGCTTCTTCTAACTTCTTTCTGCCAATTTCAGTTTGTTGTGCTCCTTTCAGCTTATTTCTGCATTTCAGCTTTTTCTCCTATTTCAGCTATTGTTTAGCTGTTTTTATGCTAATTTAGGCATTTTCAGCAAAATCCACATTTTTTTTTTGGCACTCATTTCTTGTTTGAGCCTATTTCAGCAAAAACTATTCACATTCCACTTATTTCTGGTAATTTAAGTATTTTCTGCCTTTTTTTTAGCTACTATGAGGGTGTTTTTTTATTTTTGCAAATTTCTGCCTTTTTCAGATAATTTCCACTTTGTGCTCATTTCTGCTTAATTGTGCACAACTGTGCTCTCTCCAATTCCTTCTGGTAATTTAAGCTTCTTACTGCCTTTTCAGCTATTTTGTTTCTTTCAGCTTTTTTTAGCTAATTTACAAATTCTTATGCTAATTTCAGCTCATTCAACAATAATCAGCAAATATGTGTTCTTTCTGCTTTGTTCTGCTAACTTAGGTTGTTCTTCCATTTCAGCCACATTTCAACATGTTTTTAGCTATTCAGCTGTTTTTCAGCAATAAGCATTCACACTGCATTTCCTGCGAAAATGCAATTGCTCTAGTTGTTTAATCTCTTATTACCTGAGCACAAAATCTGGATGTTCTCTACTATTTTGCCTGTCATGAGTTAGAAAACTCTGATTTTAATATTTTAATTTACATCATTTAATAATTAATAAAATACATCCAAGTCTTTAAATAATAAAATAATCTGATCTCTGGGTGCTCTTGTGATGTGATGTTGTGGCATATTTTCTGTTAAATGGAAGCAAACGAAGGAAGTACTCACATCAGATGTAGGTTAGGGTCTCTACCCACAACTGGCATCAGGGGGAAAAGTGCCAAACACAGACAGGCCGCAAACCAGCTCAGTGACCGACACTGGACAAAAACAAGGACCAAAAATGACTTTTAGTGGTAAGGATTCCAGAAAACTGAGAATAAGTGGAAAAAAATTCAGTGTCCACATAAACCATCCCTTAGTTGGTGTGTAGAACAATATTATAGTTATAATACCATTATTTTCAATATATATATATATATATATATATATTTTTTTTTTTTTTTTCACTTTGGCACTTGAAATGTGCAAAACCAGGGTGTTTGTACATTTCAATAAAATAATAGATGCACAAAAACAACTGGCACGTTCTTCAGCTGGTTTTAAGCTTTAATGTGAATTATTTGGTGAAATGTGACCATCACGTTTGCCCGAGTTCATTTGTGAGGTGTTTCAAGGCAAGTTGCGTAAAAAGTGGGTGATGGATACTTTAACTTTTTTAAATGACCAGTATAATTCTAATTGCTATAATAAGCTGCACACATTTCATCTTATCATGATTAGCAGAGGAAGTTTTTAAATACAATTCCAGCTTAAAGTGATGTCAAACAGAGTTATCTGATTGAAGGATTTGTTGCAAAATGTGAGGTTATTTTAGTGCCAGAGTAGTGAAATATGTTTATTGTCAAAGCAGAAAGTCTTCAGGTCTTATTTTTATTTATTTATTTTTTTAAATCTGTATGATTATCTATTTTATTTCTTTATGATTTTTTTTTTTTTTAAATGGAAATACAAAACAATTTCAGGATCTAAATAATTTAAATATATAAATTCAGTAGTTTGTCCCTTTTGATTTTAAACTTCCTGGACAGACCGCTTGCCATAAATATAGACTGAATAAATAAATAATGAGAACCGATGTCTTTTCCATGCATGATGGAGAGCAGGACCACTACGAGCTGCTGGCCTACCTTCGCCTTGTCAAAGAGCCCGGACAGGAGAGGCCACAGTGACAGAGCAGCGAGGCCCAGAGTCAGCACGGCGCGATGGAAGAAACTCACCACCTGGGGGCAGCAAAGACAAACAATCATTCAGGACAAACTGTGAATCTACACTGAACATCACAAGCTGTGTGCACTGATGTGTTGATCAGATAAAAGCCAACATATAAAAAAGAAAAAATAACTGGAAAACAAACAAACAAAACAAAACACCTACAAGCAGCTCGATCCCAAAAGCCACCAGCACAAAGTAGACAAAACATTTCCAGAGTTGCAGAGATGAGGCTGATCGGATCAGATTTGTTAGAGCTCCACACCTAAAATGAAACAAGATCATTAAAAAAAAAAGAAATGATAATTAAAAAATATATCTATCTCTATCTATATCTCTATCTATACTTTGTATATAAATACAGTATACCGTATACGTACGGTGTACATATAGATATATAAAATCAGATCTCGCACCATCAGTTAGCTCAGAATACATTGGCAGAATGACTCACCTACAACCAAACCACATTTTATCTCATTATTTGTCCAGTTGGCTCTTTTTATGCTTGACAAGCTTGTTTAGCTATGGTGGCCATCTTGAATGCGGATGACTCCAAAAATAATGACACTCAGTGTTCACTTCCAGAGAGTTTAAGTAAAATGTGTCCAGTGGTTGATAAAATAATTTACCAGCGCGACAGACTCACTCTTTAAAAACAGCGTGCCACACAGGGACGGGCAGCAGGCAGTAAATGTAGTAAGTAACGGGGCTTCTTTGGATAAGCAGGAACACAGTGATCATCACCGCCACGAAAACAGAAAGCCTCGCCAAATTATGACTTGAAATCTGTGCAGAAGGAAGAACAAGAGGTAGATTTCACAAACCAGCTTCAGAGACAAGAACCTGGAAACAAATGGTCCATCCCAACCTGTTTAGTGAGATCAGGACGGCAGTTGAAGGTGGTGTGAGTCCTCAGAATGACCAGGATCACGTAGGAGGTCCAGCCTATGAATCCCAGCACCACGCTGCAGCCCAGGAAGAACCTGTCGTAGGTGTGGTAGTAGACCAGACCCTCTAAGGAGAGCGAGATCAGAGTCTGGCACAGAGAGACCTGACGACAGAGCACACAGGCGGTCAGTTTCAGGTGAACTCTGCTCGGCTGCTAAATCCTGTAAAACATGAGTGTGACAAATCAAAAACTAATCTTGTATTTAATGTTGCTGTTCTGAAGCCAGTAAAAAAAAAAATGGTGGAAGTTCTATTTACAGCTTCGCTGTATTTCTCCAGTTGAATCAGAATCCGAGCCCTCTGGATGAACTCTGCTTGTTTGGACTCGGTCAGGAGTCTGAAAAATAAAATCACAAGTTCTTATTAAAATGTCTTAAAATTCTAGATTTTGGGGACCTTATTTGACAAAACTGCAAATTTTGTTTTCTCACTGGAGCTAATTAAAAAAGGCCTTTGACTTTTTGCCTTGACTTCAGACAGGCAGCTCAGTCGGCCATTTTTAATTAAAACCATCCGTCAGCTCTGCTCCTGTCAACTCAAAGTGCAGCAGCAGCTACAACCAGCTTACTGTAGCCTACAATTATTATTTTACCTGTTGTTAAGTTAATATATATTTATTTAGGTTAGAAAAATACTGGAATATTTTATTAAATGAAAAAAAAAAAATTCACCAAGGTAAATAATCAGGATTGTCGATCAGCCGCCCCTCATTTATAAAGATCAGCATCAGCTGAAGAAAAACTCAGGTCAGTCCACTTCCAGCTTTGACATATACTTATACATATACATATATAATCCATGCATGGATTGTTTGTATAAAATACTACAGTATTTAAATTGTAGAGAAGAGAAGCAGGACAGCAAAGGGTTAACCTTTCACGAAGCAGAAATGTGGGCATGGCAGAGAGCAGAGATCATGACAGGCTGTGGGAGGGAGCTTCTCCCTGCATCTAATGATTTAGCACCTGCTAAATCATTTAAAATGATTTATTTTAAATAATGACAACACAATTTTGTGCAGGAGAGTAGGCGGGACTTAAAGCTTTATTGCTCCTATACGCTGTACACAAAAGTCATCACTTTCAAGATAAATTCATGTGAAGTAAAAGTGGTACTCACTGGAATGGCGTGAAGAGAAAAGACAAGGTTGTTTCTTTTTTCTGGCTCATTTTCACCTATTAGGAGAAAAAATACACTATTTACTTCAGTCACTGGACTTAATAACACTACAGTTATTAATTATTATTATTAGCAAGGTGCAGAAAACAGCATCAACATGCTTATGACTGTAAAGCAGAAGTGCCTGTAGTGGTACCATAAATTGCTCCAGGACTTGAACAGCATTGGTGAACATGCTTTCTGCCTTGAACTGATTGCTGTTGTTAAGGTAGAGGAGTGGTAACACACCCTAAACACACAAATGCAGAGATAACCTGTCAGTACATTTTAAACGTTGGATTATGGCACAAAAAATAAAAACACTATTGTACGTAACTTCTTGCTAATATGTTTTACAGCCACTAAAGTGTGTATATACACAACTCTGGTAATGCATTGTATATTTACAGTAAATCTAACTGGAAAAACTTATTATAAATTTAATATTTGAACACCGACTTACAACAGAGTTAACAGGAATGGGCAAACCAATGAGAGAAGCCATGAGTGGAGCAATGTCTGCCTAAACAAACAAAAAAAAAAAACAGTATTAAATAACTTTAGATGTAGCAAAGCTTTTCTACATGTGAGAAACAGAGATGCTAACTGATAACAGGGATATAATTACCGTATTTTCCGGGGTATAAGTCACAGCTTTTTGCATAAATTTGCAAGTCCTGCCACTTATACACCAAAGCGACTAATATGTTTTTTTCTTCATATTTAAAACCCATTTTTTGACTGATGATAATTAAATGTTCATTCAGACATGAACCAGTAAACATTACCAATTGCAGCCACTAGAGGGCCCTCTAGGCTTTTTATATGTTATTCCTCTCCACAAAAGAGAAAATAATACGATAGCTCAGCCATTTTAAAATCTATTCAGCTGAAATATGGTGTACAGTATTGAAAGCTGGGAACGATCCCTAATAAGAGTGCAAATCAAAAATTCAAGATGGCTGCCTGAGCTAAAAAAGAAAAATACTATAAATCGGCTAATTTTAGAGATATTGAGCTAAAATAAATTGTGGTGATGGGTGAGAACGTTTCCTACCACATACTGAATCAAAATTTCAAGATGGCTGCCTTAGCTAAAAGGGAAAAAAATACGATAACAGCCGTTTTTAGAGCTACTACGCCAAAGTTTGGTATAGTGGTAACTGAGAGCGGACCCCAACACATAGTACTGTCAGATCAACAATTTAAATTGGCTCAAATCAACAATTTAAATTGGCAGCAGCGTGGCAGTCCCCGTCAGTTTCTCCAGGAACTTTCTAGTTATAAACTATTGTTTGCTATGATCTTACCTGATTGACATCAACTCTACGAACGTGCTCCAACTTCCAATCTGAATAAAACCGAAGGACAAAACCATGTAAAGAAGCAAAGTGCAGAAGTTGGAGGATAATCAGGATCTTAAAATATTACAAAGTACCCTGTAAGTATCCATCGTCGTACGACTGTGGTTCTGTGACCCTCTGAGCCTTATTTACCCCAGCTCCCCACGCCACTAAAGGTGTGAGTGTTTCAGAAGGGTGGCCAGCACCGTGGGAGCCTGGAGACATGTGACCAAACAAAAACTACAGTAATTTCACATTTTTTATTCAAACAGACGTTTAATAAGCAAAACAAACTCTTACCCCAGTTTGTCATGCCGTGATCGGAGGTAAACACGTAGGCAGTTCTGCCATCATTGCCAAAAAAGTCCTCAAATACAGACACGAGCTCAGCTACTCCCGAGTCCACCAGAATAATATTGGCCAGGTATTCCCTGCATGAAAGACAAAGGACAAGATAAAATCACTATCTTAACAGTGCATAAAGTGCAAATAAAGGGAATCCAGACACAACAGAAGGAAAATGATTTACTCACTGCGACATTGGTCTGTGAGCGTGTCCGTTGGTGTCGATGCCCAGCAGGTGCAGAAAGAAGACGTTCTGATCCTCGAGCAGACTGGCCTTCAGGGAGGAGTTCGACTTTGCTGAATGCAGAAGGGACTGATAGAAATACAAATATGTTCGAGGTTAATTTAAAAAGGAGTAAATAAATTCCAACCCATGTCACAAACAGAATGTGGTACAGTTCCACAGAGACCTCTGAGTAGAGCTAATCTATGCTTTACTGTACAAGAGGCTTGACAGTAAGAGAGCCAGTTATGCAAAAGCAAACACAAATGTTAATGTAAAACGTAAATGTTACAAATCCAGTAACTTTAATAACTTTTATTGAGACTTAGTCAACTGTTAAGAATAGACCCATCACAATGGTCATGTTTATTGTGTGTTTTCAGCCATACTTTGACCTGAGTGAAGACCCAGCTGTCCAGCCTGGAAGCATCTGTGGAGGCAAAGTCTTCCTCCTCTGCCGGATATGTGTGCGAGTACACATGGTCTCCGCTGGCACCTGGAAAGTAAAGGTTGTAAGGAAATAATCACAACATTTAAAAAGTACTTGAGTATAAAATAATGAATAAAGTGAGAACAAAAAAAAAAAAAAAAACTGTCAACTTCCCAACAGTTTTTAATTAAATCTCTGGCATGAAAGATAGTGGGGTGATCTGTTCTCCTTCAAGGAACTCTAGGCCTTGGCTTTTTCCTGGACTACTAAAGATTTATGGCTATTTGCTGTTTCTGAGAGCGTGTGAACATGTGCGAACACATCTACCTTTGGCAAACATAGGCAGAATGTCTGGGCTTCCCCAGCACCATGTGTTCCTGCTCTCATTAAACACCGAATCAAACTCTACAGGGTTCTCCTTCCAGCCTGAAAATAAGCACAAACAAAGTCGATAACGTTCACAAAGAATTGTATATTGTTAAACTCCTATAAAGATACATTCAGAAGTGGATGAAAGTAAAACTTGCTGGGCAAGAAGGAATCACAATTTGTACCTTTAGCGACTGCACTAACATCCTCATAGAAGCCTGCGATGAGAGCAACATGACCGGGCCGAGACTCAGTGGGCACACGTGTGTGAGAGACACCCCAGGTACCAGTCTCCTCTATTACACTCCTGAAATTGGGAAAATGAGACATACAGGATGCTCATATCTATGCATGAGAAATAGTCTAGCAGAATGGTCATATGTAAATAATTAAAGGTGAATTACTTATTACCCACAAAGCTCACATATTAAACTCAGTTCTTACCGTAGGTATGGAGTCCTTGAGGAGCCGTCGGGGAGAAGGGTAAAAAGACTGTCGGCTCTGAGGCCATCGGCTACAAACAACACCAGCCTGGATGCAGGAGGTGCCAGTGGTGTGGACTGAGGGGTCATGCCATGGACCAAGGGAGACGTGAAGTAGATGTCAAAAATGGACAGGAAGAAGACCACGTGGACTGTCAGGCCAACCAGGAAAAATGTGATCATCCTCATTTTGACTGTCACGACTAGACCGAGTAGCACCTGTGATGTTTCTGCAAATGGGAAAGAGCAGATTTCATCAGTAAAAGGAAGAAGACAAAGAAAGTACAGCAAGTATGGGGTTTGATCTGTGAGTACAATGAACAGTCACTAGTTCAGTCGAAGAGTGTGCCACATAAAGGCTTAAGGCAGGACTAATCCTTTGACCATATGTCATCAGTCACTGCACCAAATAAGAAAACAACAGTATTTGGTATTTTAGCATTACACTTACAGAATGCTCAGCAATAAAGACTTAAAAACAAACAATAACTTAGAACAAACAAACAAAAAAATTGCCTTACCTGTATGTTGTGTGAACTGAACAGGATTACGGTAAGTGTTTAGCTACTGACAAAATGTGAGCGCGCAAATATCTACTATCACTGACTATCCACCTTTTTGCCCATTCATAACTGGTTTAGCTTCCATTTAATTTCGTAGATTACCTATTATAATATTTAGAACACTAGAGTGAGGTCGTTCTTTAAAACTAAATCAACGTAATCTTCAAATGTTTGATTAAAGCCAACCAACTCCTAATTGTAATAAGATTAGTACAGTACAAGAAATACAGGCTCCACGGGCATTCACTTCCTTGTTGTGACATTTACGTTGATGCTTTACGCATGCGCATTCTCGGTGAATTGTGGGTAGTGTAGTTAATTTTGTGCTTCATTTGTTTCTGCCTCACAACGTCATAATATACCTGTATAAATTTTTTAAAAGTTTACTTATTACCAGTTTGCATTACGGTACATATTTGAACACTGTTTTTTGGAATAGCTTCTTTTTATTGACTAGTCACTATTAGCTAGCTTAAGCCATCAACTATCAAACTGCCCCGCCCCGTTAGCTAGATAGCCAATTATTTTGCAGTATTCATTAAAGAGGCGGGCTTAAGGGTGACAGCCTCCAAATTTAGCCAATCAAATCTCCTCTGTTTTTTTTTCTCTTGTAACGCTAACAACACCACCAGGAAGAGGCGGGTCTGATTAGCTTAGCTGTGCTAAAAATCATTGTACTGGGAAAAATGGCGTCCGTCAACCCTTTTAATCTCAGCGATTCTGAAGAAGAGGCTGAACGACGACCCAATGAAACGGTTGACACAGAGAGAAGCCCAAGCGACGGAGCACCGGGGCCACCGCCAGGCAACCCGTTTTCTCCGACTGCGGACGCCGAACCTCCGACGCTCCTGCTGTCCAGCAACCGTACGAGCCCCAGCGGTGAGGGCATCCTCTCGGTGTCGGCCGCGGCTGCCTCCGCGATGGCAGGCGGCGCCGAAACGCGGATATCTGTGGATGTCATCGCCGCTCAGTTATTAAGGGACCAGTATATCCTCACGGCGCTGGAGTTTCACACGGAGCTGCTGGAGGCAGGCAGGGAGCTCCCGAGGCTGAGGGATTATTTCTCCAACCCCGGGAACTTCGAGCGACAGAGCGGCACTCCACCTGCCAAAGAGCAGGCGCTCGGACCTGGAGGACCACTGAGTAAGTAGCTGCCGCCGATGCTACAAGTAGCACTTTGCTTTCGTTTCGTTCAACCTTTATTTAGACAGGTTAATGTCATTGAGCCCCGGTGTTTTTTGGAGCAGAGCTGATCTCTGGATCCCAGTTTGCTGCTCCTCCTGCCCAGCCCCAAGGGCCGCAGTGATCCAGCGGGTTTTTGGGGTCAACTTTTCTCGGCAGGTGGATCAGAACACAAGCCAAGGGATTACAGAACTGTAAATAACTGATAAAACACTGCTATTTCTGCTATAAGATGAAAACTTTAAAGTGACAGCCAGGTTGTGATCCTCCCCTGAGGGAAACCATCCTCTTCCTCAGGCTGTCAGGAGGTCAGATGTGAGGAGCAGAGAAAAGATCAGCAGAAAAAGTGCTGAATTCTTGCACTACCTGCCTTGCAACTATATATTTAGTTGCAGACAAGCCAAAATAACAATGCTGAACTTTAAAATAAGTCTGTAGTTGGCAAAAATCTAATTAGGACAGAATATACATGTATATGTCTGTAAGCAGACCCCAAATTTAGGTTTGCTGTTTACTTCTGAAGCATCCTCATCCACATACAGTATTGTACTTTTAGTAAAGTCGTCTTCGTCTTCTTTTCGGCTTTTCCCTCTTCAGGGTTTTTCACAGTGAGTCATCCTCCTCACTGTCCTCACTCCAACTACCTCCATGTCCTCTCTAACTGCATCTATATACTGTATTTGTCTTTTTCCTGGCAGCTGCATTTCTAACATCCTTCTGCCAATATACCCACTGTCCCTCCTCTGGACATGTCCAAACCATCTCAATCTGGCATCTCTAACGTTATCTCCCAGTTATACAACATGTACCTCTGATGATCTCATTCCTCATCTTAATCATCCTTGTCACTCCTTAGGAGAACTTCAACATCTTCATTTCTGCCACTTTCAATTCTTTCTCCTGTCTTTTTGACAGTGCCACTGTCACCAGACCATACAACATAGCTGGTCTCACCACTGTCTTGTGAATTTTTCCTTTAAACTTTGCTGACATCCTTTTGTCACAAAGCACTCCTGAAACTTTTCTCCATCCACTCCATCCTTTTCAATTCTCTTCCTGGACTCTCTTCTTCACCTCTTTACCACACTCTCCATTTTCCTGGACAATAGACCTCAAGTACTTGAAGTCCTGCACTAGGGATGCACCAATGCACATTTTTTTTACTTCCGATATGATCCTGTTATCTAAATCTGGATATCGTCGGATACGATCCCGTTCCGATATCATCATCATATTGCATATTTCCTGCATACTCAATCTCCATATCTAATAAATTTATCAAAACTCTCAACCAACTGAACTTCAATTTTATTTGGAAAAATAGGGTACACTATATAAAAAAAGTCTGGAATTATCCGATTATGAAGATGAGGTCTAAAAGCGACAGATTTTGAATGCTTGAATGCAATGATAAAATTAAAGTGGCTAAAATCCTTCATTTTGAACAAAAATTGTACTTGTTACTGTCTCCCCAGAAGGATTAAAAAAAAAAAAAAATGGGAGGAATAAAACCAACCAAACTGTCATCTTTCCACAAACAAGTTTTACTGTACTGGAAACTATTGTTCTAACATAACTTCACCCCACATCAAACTCCAATATGGAATAACAGATATATCACATGTAATAGAAAGTCTCTTTTCTTACGACATTGGATGGATAAAAACATCTGATCCATAACCCATTTACTCAATGACCAGGGTCAGTGGTTCTCTCACAAAGACTTTTGCTTAAAATATAACTTAAACTGTTCACAGTCCCAATTTAATGAAGTTATCAAAGCCATCCCAGAAACCGTCAAGAGATTAGCTCAAAACTCTAATTCGAACTTGGTAACTACCCGCACTTTATATTAATTGTCTTAATTTCTTGGATACGGACTGCTCAAACGTATTCATACGTACTCAACTTAACATAATCCTTTTTCCAAAGCAAACAAATAGTACTTCTATTAACCAGCTGTTCTCCAAATCAAACATTAAAAAATTGAGAACTAAACATAGTTCTTATACTTTAAGTCCCAAAACGAAAGAAATCCATTTCAAAGTTATGAACAACATATAGCCATCCAACGAGTTGCTAAGATTGAGGTTTAGTATTGATCATAACAACTGTGTGTTTTGTGAGACGGACATTGAAATGACTGCTCATCTGTTTTTCCATTGTATCTACTCTGGGACTTTTTGGGAGGACATAAAAGACTGGCTGTCATACAAAATCCAATTCACTCCCTTCACAAGAGAATCTATTATATTTGGTATTCATCTGGAAAACAGAAAACTGGACCTGATTGTAAACAACCTGATTATCTTGGGGAAATTTTTCATCCACACTTCCAAATGGAGAAAGACAAAACCAGTCTTTTTTTTAACCTTTAAAAACTATCTCACAGACAATTATCTCAAAGCCCTGAAGATGATGGACAAAAAAAGTGCACAATCCCTTCTTGGAGCATTCGAAGATCATGGTATATTCTTGGACCCATAAAGCAGTCAACACAGGTCATAACCTTTTATTTTTAATTTTTTTACTGTATATGTTAGTTATACACTTTATTGTTATCCACTCACTATGGTTATTCACTGTACTACGTTTTTGTCCAGTTTATTGTTTCTTGTTCATTTTATATGTGCCCTGCTGAGAGTTGTTTAACACTGGTTGTTAATAAGCCTTTACAATTTTGTAAATTACTCTTTCAATAAAAAATAAATAAAAAAGTGAGCAGCCGCAGTCGAAAGCGTGGCTTATCTTTAATAAAATGACCAGTCAGCTTAGTGCAGCACTTGCTATAATTTTATATCGTGCAAAGGAGGGTGGAGAAGTAAAAAAAGTGGCCCCTCTTTGACTCGCTCCGCCGGACTATTTTCGCTTCGTCCCGGTCCGACCCTCAGAAGTAACAGGGTGGCATTCTGCCGGACTGTTTTTGCTGCCTCCTTCTCTGGCTTCAACAGGTAAATAAAACTATAAACTACGTCTCATACCAACATTAAGGCAACTAACAAGATATACTCCACTTAAAGTGGTAGGTAAGCTCAAATGCAAACACAAGGCTAAAGTTAGCTCGTACAGTATTTTTTTTTCTTAGCCAAACGAACTGAAATGGCTAATAATGTTAGCCAGGCTCCACGATGTTCACCACAGCATCCAAGAGAAATATGTTGGTGTAACTGAATGAAGAGTGCCACAGAACGGTTACAGCATATGTTGTGAAAAGGTTGCATCCCTTTTCAGATGTGGAATCACCAACATTTAGGTTAGTTAGGCAACAACAACAGAGCT
>JARVLU010000600.1:25997165-26007318 GCA_031762415.1 Simpsonichthys santanae
TGTGTGTTTGTGTGTTTCTCCGTTAGTGCAAGCTATCCAAACCAGATGAAAACACAGGGGTGCTTAGCAGATGCTGCCAGGCTTTAAATAGAGTTTACAGAGCAGCTCACCCACATGATTAAAATATCAGCTGTCCTCTTCTCATCGTGTTTCTGTACCTTTATTTCCTCTCTGGTTCCTGGAGCTACTCCTCCAGAACAAACAGTGTACCTGCTCTTTCTGCAACTACACAGGCAACGGATGCGCAGAATGAAAACAGATGTTTGAGTAAACTTCCCTGACAGACGTCCCCAAAGACCTCGGAGCAGCGACGGAAACGGAATTGTTGGTTCAAATGATTCTCATAATCTATTAAACCTTACCGGCTTTTCCAAACACATTTCCATTAAAACTTTATTTCACTCTCATGTCAGCCATCTTTGATGTAGCCTATACGAATTGCTACGGTAACTCAATGACCTTTTCACTTGGCATTTTGGCTAAATCCAATTCAAGTGAAAGTTCATGAAGAACTAAGCGATTCACACAAACAGAAAAGCGAGAGAACTGGTTACTGTAAGGCATGATGTGATGGATCCAAAAGATTAAAGACAAAAAAATAAAAAAATAAAAAAACATGCTGATGTGAAATGCATCAGTAGAACAGTGTAAGATGAGTGAAAGATAAAAGCATACAGTGTTTTTGAGCATGTACAGTCTGTGCCTCAGGTGTTCAAATGCACACATACTGTATACATTAGTACTTCCCAGCTGAGTCCTTTTGTCGCCATGTAAACATACATTTACACATAATCGCACATGGCCACAACAGCAGACTCTCAGTAACAGACTAGCAGTACATAATTTATGGGATAAAACAACAAGCACAAACACATAAAATAGTTGGGTTGATAGGGTAAGATTTGTACTTATTGATAGTTGGGAGTGTATATATTAACTCACTGATTATGAACATGTACCACTCCAGTCACATTTGGTGATTCACAACAAAAACAATAAATAAAACAGGACTTGTTTTAATGATAAAGATGGTTGTGAACTGAAAAATGTGACATTGCAATAGGACAGATTTCTGAAGTATTGTTCTGTGAAAAAAAATAAAAATATTACGTTATTATTTATTACCTGCTTGTTTTTGACTGTCTGTGCATTTGTTTGTTTGTTTGTATCAATGGCAAAGTGTCATAATATCTCATGAATAAGGTTGTTTTCACACCTGACAGTCTGATAGACTCTGTTCGATTGGGGACCAAAATTTGGAACAATTGTTGACATTTCAGCTGGTGCGGTTCGATTTCACACTGAACTGAGTCAATCGAGCCAACCTGACTGCCCCCCCCCACCCCCACCCCCTCGCCTGTGGTGGCACTGCACCAAGAACTACTGAAGGAAACAACACAAAAACCTCTGAAGAAGACACTGACACTTACTTCTGGAAATAGAAACAAAAATGGAGTGGCGTCAAATTTTAGCGGTTTTTAGGATTTCTGTTTTGTCTGACACGTGTCAAACAAAGATTTTTCAGCAATAGACTCAGCATGGGCAGAAGATGAGGCAGAAGACCATGAAGAATGTTATTTTTCACAGAAGGCGGCTGAGACGATTCTGTATGAAGTATGAGAAATGCATGTTTGTTTTGGTTGTATTTACACAGAATGCCCTGCGCTGTTGTCAACTTCCTGCTTTTGGAGCAGTCTTTAGTTCTCTTGCATTCACAATGCGTTCGGACCGCGCCAGAGTTCACTTCAACCGAACTGAGACCTAGGTTTTTAGGTGGACCAGAGTTCACTTTTTTGGTCCGCATCAGAGTTCGATTTGCATTTACACCTCACCAAATGAACCGGACTTTCTAGGTAAATGGACTAGAGTTCGATTAAAGCAGACTAAACAGGCTGGTATGAATGCACCCTAAGTGAATGCCCACCCACATCCCGCTACAAATCTACATCGAGGTTAAGGGCTGGAGGTTTATATCCCCAGGCTGATCAGACGTCTGGCCTGAGAGTCTGAAATGGTCACCTGAGGGACCCTGCTCACAATGCCAAATTTGTTGTGGAAAAGAGAAGACTTCCAAACAGACCAAGGTGTAATTCATCAGATTTATTTACAAAGATTTGGAGATCAGTCCATCTTTCACAGAACATTAATGCACTTACAAGACCACACTTTTATCAATACCCTCATCCACAGGGCTTAATTTGTAAACCGATCAATACCTGAACACAAAATAATATTTGTAAATGCTCCGCTTCTGTCAATCATCCTACCACCCCACCCCATACTGGACAGTTCCGAGCCTGACACCAACCCTGCTTGTTGTTGTCCAACTCCACATGTGAAACCTCCAGGCAACTCCTCAGTCTGTTCAACTTCCATACTGCCTGTGAGCTCCTGCCTGCTTAGGAATGCTTGGACAGCTCGGCACTCACCCCCACCACTCTTTTAGGGGCGTATAGTTTTTAAGTGTAGGGTGGAAATGCTACTTGAAGAGGCAGCTCATATGCTCGTAAGTGGCTGTTGTGTTCAAAATAAGAGAGTTCCTGGATTATGTTCATCCATCTCAAAATAAGCCTTGTTCATCTGTCTGAAACGCTGACCTGCTCTAATTTCCTATACCGGAAAAGTTAGTTTTATAGTAACCTCCAGCCCAGCCCTCACACTCATCCCCTCCATGTCTGAGCTGTCATAGAAAGGTCCACTCAGACAGTGAAGGACTCGATCCTAGTCAAGGACTCTTCTTTGAGGACATGTCTCTGTATCACACAACTGTATCATCCACATATCGTATCAATCAAATCTTGAGGATATCAAAAACAAATAGTTCTTTCCATTCCTCACTGACTGGCCACAGTAAGAGTGATTACATGGGATAGTTAATATCACTCACATCACAGTACATCAGCAAGAGAGTTACCGAGCACTAATTATTATTATTTTTCTTTGGGCTGCTCCCTTCTTCAGAGGTCACCAGAATGAGCTATCGCACAAAGACTTAGCAATTGTTTTTAGATCAGATGGCCTTCCTAACACAACCACATATAACTGAACTACCACATCCCTCTATGTGGAGCAGAGAGCTGCTATCTAGGACACCCAGGGAGAAGATGGTGGGGGTTAAAGACCTTGCAAAAGGGTCAGAGAGGGGCAAATGAGGGAGGAGACAGGTGTGGGTGCTTCACCTATCTCGCCCACATTTTGATGTTGTTGGTACAGGGAGTTGAATCGGCAACCTTCTGATCACAGGCCTACCTTCTCTAACCTCTGTGCCACCACTTCCCACCAGGAGTTACTGATCATCATCTTCTTCTTCGGTTTCTTTTTTCATCTTTTCCCTCTTCAGGGGTCGCAATAGCGACAAAAATTCGAAAATTAGGTTGCCATGTCAAAATCCAAGATGGCCAGGGGGTGGCCAAGGCCACCAATGGCCACCCCCTGGCTCTGTCATTGCACCTGGTGGTGAAAAAATTGCTCCTTTCCCTTGCCAGGATCCCGTCACTCTATGCCGCCTCAGACAAGCAAAATAAATAAATAAACAAATGAATAAATAAACTACCTCTGTTCTTATACACCGTGTACCCCTCAAGTTTTTTTCACTAAAAGATTAAAAAGGTTTACTTGCATCCACTGTTCAATTTCAGCACGGAAAAACGCTCATCTCAAAAACTGCAAACATTCACTATTTAAATCCTTCAGCAATGTACTCCTTGTTAAGATTTGATTTATTTTAAGACAGCATCAATCTACTTTGGTCTTGTTCCTTATGATATGACATTTATATTGTTGTACTGTCCTTTTATGATTGAGCTGTTCTATATTCTGTTGTATTAAGAATTGTTATTCTCATGTGGTCAGTGCCCTGTGCAGGTCAGATTGTAATGGATGAGAAAAAAGGTGTCTCTTCACCCCGATAACGGTAAAAATATAATGACTACCTCATAAATAGGTCAGTTGTTGCTTTCATCAGAAACATGGTTGTAAAAGTTTATAGTTTAAGAAACATTTGGCCATCAGAAGGCTGTGAGACAACTTCTCTCTGAGTCTCACTGTCAGAATGCTAAGTGTGCTCCATCACAGCTGCTCCTAATTCTGCAGATATAAAGACCACAGTTCTTTTATTGTTATTTTTTCTTCCAATTTTCCACAACAAATAGCTCTGACTAGATGTTAGTTTGTCATTTTGGTCAAAATTGAACCATTCTTCTTCTTCTTCTTTCAGCTTTTCCCTCTTCAGGGGTCGCCACAGCGAGTCATCCTCCTCCACCTCACGCTGTCCTCTTCATCCTCTGTCCTCACTCCAACCACCTCCATGTCCTCTCTAACTGCATCCATATATCTCCTCTTTATCTTTTTCATGGCAGCTGCATTTCTAACATCCTTCTACCAGTAAACCCACTGTCCCTCCTCTGGACATGTCCAAACCATCTCAATCTGGTTTCTCTAACTTTATCTCCCAGTTGTTCAACCTGTGCTGTACCTCTGATGATCTCATTCCTAATATTATCCATCCTTGTCACTCCTAAGGAGAACCTCAGCATCTTCATTTCTGCCACTACCAGTTCTTCTGTTTGCTGGTGTCACTGTCTCCAGACCATACAATATAGCTGGTCTCACCATTGTCTTGTAAACTTTTTTTCTTATTTTACTTTTAATAGAGTAACTAGTGCATTATAGATTATCTTTTAAACAAACCTACTATGTAAAGGGTTGACATTGTCCAAATCTTCAAACTAGATCACAGAAGAGTCGAAATAGAACAACAAATCTTTTTTTTTAATAAAGGGAATTTAATTGATATCGTTGTCCTTTGGCTGTAAGGGTAATATTTAGTAAGGCTTTTTTAAATACATATATTAAGCATCTCATATTGACTTTACTTTACACAAATAAACCAATTACTAATGCTATTTTCATTTGACTATGGTGAAGGGAGCAAGATATTTACTATGTTTAAGGAAAACCTTTCTCTTTATTTCATCTAGATTTAGTTCATCACACTTTTTTAACAATGAACAGTCTGATGTATCAGGCTGCTGTATAACCTTTGAGGATCTCGGATTTTTAGTAGATCTCGGTCTTTTTGCATATTTGTATGGCATCTCAGTGTGTACAATTAAGTACTGATTTGATGGTTCGTATAATTATCAGCCAAAATCATAAACTGGTATATCTGTACTTTAGATGCACAGTTCTGGTAGTAACAGAAAAAGTCACAACATTTCTGGTTCATGGTTCTATAAAACTGATTTTGAAAAGCATGATGGGAGCTGACTGCTCGCCTCTTGTCTTACTGACAGTCTGACTTGTGGCGCTTTGCCACTATCCACACGCTCATCGATTTTGCACCACCAGTTAAGGGCCTGCCCACTGCTGGTACCCACTCACTCAGCCTGGTTTATGGGACCACCTTATATGTGGTTGCAAGCGAGCTCCTCCGTGGTTTTGATTTTGGCGTAAGCAGACAGACCCGTCCAGCAAAACTTCAATCTACGTCTGAACCTTCATTTCCTCTGATCATGTTGACAGACAGCGCCACTAGCAATGAGCACATTTAGTGAGATATCGGAGCTGCATGGCTGCACGCAGACTTATAAGCAGTGCTGGAATAAACTGAATAAAAACTGAAGTCTGGTTACAGGGTGATTAAGGGTCACAACAGGTGGAATGGCTCAAACACAATGACGTGTTAAGATACCACCCACTTTGCATTGACGATCCCACCTACAGGGCTGGGAAACAAGTCAGTGGCAAATCCAACTCTATCTGAGAAGAACCGAGTGGAGTCGCACCTTCAATATACAGTACTGCCATAAATTAACATGAATTTCTGTCTTATTAGTTGTTGATGAGAGGCCGTTACTAAAAAATACATTTTAACAAAATTAAAAAGTAAATGGACCAAAAAGAACTAACAGTAAACGTGAAAGGAATACAGTATTTTGCCTAAAGCCCTGTCATCTTTTCTAGATTAATTTGATTGCTAACACCATGTGATCTGCTAAAATGATCTTAATTTTGATTGAATATATCTCTACAGTAGATTTACTGAAATTTTGTTTATTTTTGTTCTTTTTCTCTTGCAGAAGAGGTGACGCTATGCATTCTGTAAATGCAACTGTTACCTATATTTAATATACCAACAGTGTCTAGTGATTTATACAATAAAGCAGATATATACAAAAAGTAGTGTTTAAACTGTGAAGACAATTTGACAATTTCACTTGTTGCTTTGAATCTAGTTTGCTTGGTTTTAGTTTTGAGATGCTATGATCTTTACATACAGTAGTTTGCTTTGACTAGTATGCTAAATATACATATTGCTATAAATAGAGCTTTCGTGGCATAGCTCTGTTGTGATGAGACTTTTATTATTCTAATAAATTAAATATGCGTGTGCCATGTATTTTATACTCCATAAAAGCCAAAGTCAACAGCTGGCTACTCTGATATGTACTTGAGCCGACCTTTGTGACACAATCTGGACCAGCCGGTCATAAACTCCGGGTGTTTTCAAGCATATTATGAATATTCACTGTGTGGCATTAGCAGCTGTTGCTCCAGGCCACATGACACAGCAAGTCATCTCCCATCAGTTTGTTAATTTGCAACAAAGAGGTCTGACTGAGATTCTCTTCTCCCACAGTAGTTATTTGGTCATATGAGAGATTTTATCCAGTCATGCTGTGATTCTGACAGTGGGCTGTTATATTTGTGAAGCTCGTGTCCTTTCATTCTGACAGTTTGTGATTCTTTGTATGACTTCTTAATGGTCTGTGCTTCATTATTCTATCTTCCCAACCTCATTCTAAATCAGGCTAATCAGGCTTGGTTATGCCTAAACACCCTCCAATTAAATTTAACGAGCTTGTTAGTTACTCCTTGTTGTTAATGTTTATCCCCATTCTTTTCAAATATATCTTTCTGTTTCAACTTTATGCTCACCCTTTTGTGTTTAAGTGATCTTATTGGACTGCTAAAGCAAAGTCTGTCTATTATGTGTACATATTGAAAGGTCAGTTCTGTATACAGTAGTTATATTTAAGTTTACAGTACATAGCTGTCTTATTGGTCGACACGTTCAAACCCTACTAGTCAGAGTTTAGCTGAATGAGTAACTGTGACCTCATCAAATGGTAAAAATAAACTACTTGAATTCAGACAAATAGAACAAAATCATATGGAAACATCCAGTTATGAAATGTTTTCAGTGTGCTCACAGGACTGAGGGTTTTTGTTTGCAAACCTATATGGTCATTAGACATGTGACACAGACACACTGTGAACAAGTCTGCTTTATATAGTCAATAGTTTTCAAAATAAAACTCAATTTAGAATATATTTAGGCAATAAAAACCTTCTAGTGTCAAGGATTACTCATGTACGCTCAAAACTAGGTTAAAGTTTTATCTTTACTATACAGTACATGGTTTGTTCTATAGAGCTCGACTGGCTTTTAGGCCAACAATGCTACGTTTGGCCCGACCTCCTATTGTTTCTGGATATCAGAAGAAACGGGGCCAGTCTTGCACTTGCAGTGCAGTGGAAAGAAAGCCAACACCGTTGACAATGCTAGCAGAGCTCAGTGAAACATGAGTACACCTATTTATCAATTTTAACTGCTCCTTAAGACAAAATAACTTTGCTAGTCCTCTACTCAGCTGCAAGGTTGTAATTTAATGGGTACTCGATAATGTGCACGTCCTTGTATAACGCCTTTCTCTGTGTCTGTGTCTTTGAGCAGATCGAGCAGGCAGCATTAGCACCTTGGACTCTCTGGACTTTGCACGTTACTCGGATGACGGCAACAGGGAGACAGACGAACGGGTGGCAGGTAAGATGAACCACACTGTCGGGTCACCAAGAAGGAAGCCTGGCTTACCTCGGGGAAATACAAGATCACAAGAAAATATGTTGGTTGAAAGAGTTCAGCATCATAACAAGGAACATGACGTGCAAAAGACTCATTGGTGACTAATTGGGATGTTGGAAAGTAGTGGTTCTGTTCTGTTCACGTTCTTATTTTATTTTATCACTTGTCGAGTGAGCCAAACATTCAGGCTTCATAGTATCACAATCACCTGGTAGAATCACTCCCAAATGATGGAATATTGAAATCTTTCAGAAGTCAATAGGTGGCACGTTTAGACATGCACTGTATTTTATGATTTGGTTGAAGGTATTCAGATTCTTTCTAATACCTGTCACATTTTAATGACGGTCTGTTGTATTTTCAGTTCAGAACTGATCAAATCATTTTTCAAAACCACACCTTCAATACCCCTTTCCCTGTTGCTGTCGTGACACACCTTTAGTTTTAATTAAATACATTTTCAGCTGTTTCTGGCACTACTGACGCATCATCGCACAGTTTAGGAGCAGCTGCTCACTGTTTGTTTTCAGCTTAGTGATTTTTTTAGACTGCTGATTAAAAACTGTTTACCCTTTATTAATGCCTCAAAACATCTCTGTCTACAACTAGGCCTGTCACGATAAATAAATCTGTTAATCGCATGATAAATGAAAATTACCGACCTCATTTTCATTTATCGGCTTTATCGTTTCTTCGTGTCTCTTTCTACTGAAGACACTGGATGACAAAAGCCTCAACTCCACTGTTCTTCACTGACCCCTCCCTTTCTCTTTTCTCTTTAAAATCAGTTTTAACTGTCCTAAATCACGTTTTTGGATCGTTAAAAGCGGCTAAGCCAAGAAGCTAAGCTATAAGCTAAGCTAACACCTCGTCTTGTCAAAGTTCCAAAATTCACAGTTGAAACTCGTGCCTTCATGTAAAAAGTTGTTTTTCTCTGCAAAAAGAAGCTGAGAACTTGACGTTTTTTTATTATTGAAAAATGCTATGCTAAAGAGCTCAAACCACACACAGTGTCCGTCATTTTGAGAACCAAAAAACAGCAACTAGAGACAGCCCATGTCACGTCAAGGGGCATCCCTTCCATAGTTCTTAGAGACAAGCTGCTCGCTCCCTCACTATCCATCCTTCGGTTCAGACAGTCTTATACTGCCACCCAGTGGTCAAAGAAGGTACTACACTCAAAATAAATTAACACTTCTTCTTAAATTTGACAGTACTTACTAATTATTGTCAAATTTCAAACATTATCGTTTATCGCAATAATTTCTGAGACAATTAATTGCCCAGCAAAATTTCTTATCGTGGCAGGCCTAACTACATGTATTTAAAGTTGTGTAAAATTCCTTAAAATCTCCTTTCAGATGAATGTTACTGTATCATGCAAAATAGTGTTGCATTTTTCTTTTAATTTTTTTAAATAAAATGTTTAAATCCTACATAATTTATGTGAATATACCTAATTTGCCATCATATAAATGGTTTACTTCTAGTTTGGAGCTTCTGTGCATTAATAAAATTACATTAAGCAGTTGAGATATATAACTTTCATATTCATAAAAGTTAAAAAATTGTTTCTTAAACGGCACCAATTTACAGAAGTTCCTCTCTGTCCCTGGACATTCATCAGATTATTGGAATATTAGAAAATAAAGCATCATCTCCTTTATACAGCAGATTATAACTATCATACATACATTTTTCCTTTACACTTCAGAACATCAAAGTGCACCATCTCACTGGACAACCTTTATTTATTTATCTTTACATAATCCTACAATTTGAAATAAATCACACAACTATCCATAATAACCATTTGGAAAAAACACACTTGTTTACTGTAAAATTGTTAGATTATTAAATAATTATTTCATTTTATTGTAGCTATGCATGTGACCAGCCAAGCCAGTATTCAGCCAATTCCTTCCACCAGCTGAGACGTTGGTGCAGCCCAAATATACAGGAGACAGTTCATATCATGCAGCAGAGATGATCAAACGTTCAACTTATGCATCATTGAAATTCTGCCTCTGCTCCCACACTGCCCATACACTGAATGGGTACCATCCCCCTCCTCCTTTCCAGCCCACCAGATGGCATCCCCCCCCCCCCAAGCTGTTCTTCGTGCCAAAATGTCTGCCCCCAGCTGTCTGACTTTGGGTTTTCTGGCTTTCTTCTGACGTTGGTCAAACCCCAGTGAAACTCTGGACAAGTCACTCCATTCAGACTAGCTGTTTGCTTTTCTGTTTTTTTTTTTTATCCCCCCCCCCCCCCCGGCGTTTTGTTTTT
>JARVLU010000600.1:26025375-26040077 GCA_031762415.1 Simpsonichthys santanae
CGGCGCGAGGACGTCACTGGGGGCGGAGCAGTAAGTACGGAGCGCCATAGGTCGATGGCGCCGTAGGTCGAGGACAACCTGTACATGATATTACGGCATGCTTTACTGCTCGAATGCCATCTAGTGGCTGAAAATGGTAGTGTTCCATCCTTTCAGTCAGAATGAATGAAAACGGTCATATCTCAGCCAAAGAAAATGGTTTACAAATAAGGGAAAAAAATTATAAATATGTCGCTTCGGCCTATAAGTCGTAGAGAATGCAAATTATGCTAAAAAAAACTTTGACTTATAGTGCGAAAACTACAGTACTTTGAAAAAACGCTAAAGAGCGAGTCTGCGAAAGTTGCACCATGAAGTAGCGAGGGACTACTGTGTGTATATTAATGTCTGACTTCTTCTCATTAACCCAGCAGCTATTAAGATTTTTTTTCAAGTGTAGAAAATACAAGAGTTCAACATTTTTATTGCTGCTGTAGGATTTGGTTTATGATTTAAATATATTTTGTCCTGGTTACATTTTTCTGCCAGATGTTTCTGCGGGGAACGGTATTCTCACCAAAGCTACAGTCCCCATTTATGCTACTGGAGTGCTGACCTGTTATAACCAGGTAACTGAACACAACCACCGTTCAGCTCTGTGTGCCGGGAAGAGTTTGCAAATCTGCTCATGCTTTTTACTTTTTAAGATTTGTCTCAGTTAGCTCTTACCATTCCTTTCTATTATCAGTGTTGCTTTTTTACGCTTCTCTAAAAAAGTCTGTTTTGTTTAACTAGAAATATGTGATTGTTTCCCAAACTGACATTTTAGTTGGTTCAAAATTAATACAAGAATTAATATGATACAGTGAAGAACCTTTTTCTTTTCTACTTGTTTCTCCTTATCTCTATTTTAATGAATCTCAGAATTCATTCCAGAAGACCAGACTTAGCTTTTTTAGATTTTTCTACCTGGATTATTGAGCATGCATCAGGGTAATCTCAGAATATGTTTGTAAGCATAAACCAGTCTGTTTTTGTAACATGGGTCACAGTGTAGCTATGAGAATTAGCTGTGCTAAAAATTATACTCACACAGATTAAATTAGCATTTATCAGTTATGTAGATAATAAAATGTGTTGCAGCTTAAAGTCTTCCAGCTATCTGTTAACAAAGGTGCACCACAAGGTTCAGTCTTAGGACCCACCTTCTTCACAATCTACATAAGTGATGTTGGTCAGATCGTTCCTGATGTATCCTTACATTTCAGTGCAGACATCAAAATTGTTGTCATAAAAATCTAAATAAAACTATTTTCTGTTATAGAAAACCTCTACTAGCCAACATCTGTCTATTAGCTAACTTTTGCATTCATATTTTTCATGTTCTTTGGACATAATTGCATATGATTGTCTTTAAAATGTAAATATGTTAGAAGATTTTCTTTTTAATGACTATAAAATTGTTAAAGAAAATTTGCTTGAAAAGAAAAAGTCTTTTGGGCTTTCATGTTTCAGTGTAAAGAAAGTAAATATTGTTTCACTTTAGGGTTTTCTTCATTCCCATGAAAGGAAATTAATTTTTAAGATGCATTATCATTATTTTGTTTCTGTTTCACAAAATAACACTTTTGTGTAAGAAAGATCAGAAATAATGTGTTTTGTGTCAACTTTAAATATTTTTACCCTCAAAAAAGACTTGACACAATCTTGCTCATTTCTTTTGTGAAGCTGAGTCCATGTCATGTCACTGACATAAACACACTGTCAAATGTTTACAGGAGGAGGATCGCAAACTGTTGGTGGGTTTCCTGGAGGATGTTATGACCATGCTGTCTCTGTCGCATGCGCCTCTCGACAGCCTCAAGGCCTCCTTTGTAGAGCTGGGGTGAGGAATTAAAATAAATCATACATTTTATCATTATTTTATAGCTTTTAATACAATATTCACACTAGTAAGAAGATTTGACGCACATGACGCAGTCACTTTTTGCAAAGTTACATTTTTTTTTTTAAGTTGTGTTTGTCGATAGGCCTGTCGCGATAAACAATAAATCAATTAATCGCATGATAAATGAAAATTACCAACCTCATTTCCATTTATCGGCTTCATCGTTTCTTCATGTCTCTTTCTACTGAAGACACTTGATGACAAAAGTCTCAACTCTGGTGCTCTTCACTGACCCCTCCCTTTCTGTTTTCTTTAAAATCCATTTTAACCATCCAAAATTTCATTTTTGGATGGTTAAAAGCAGCTAAGCTGATAAGCTAAGCTTCAAGCTTAAATTTGACAATAATGACTAATTATTGTCAAATTTCAAACAATATTATCGTTTATCGCAATAATTTCTAAGACAATCTAAAAAAAATTATCGTGACAGGCCTATTTGTCAGATGATTTATTTTTTTCCACCCCTTGTCTGTTTCAGTGCAAACCCCATTTATCATGAACTGCTGCTCACTGTTCTGTGGTACGGAGTGGTCCATACGTCCGCTCTGGTCCGGTGCACGGCAGCGCGAATGTTCGAGGTACAAAACACGCGCACACATGCACGCTGATTGTGTATTACACAAATACAGTAGAGTTTTTCTGATTTTTGATACTTTCTTGTTCAGACATGGCAATTTGTGAAGTCTTGCTAACGCGTAATGAATTATTTTAAAACTAAACTGTTGTTTATTTCAGTAAATAGCTATTTGATTAGTTATGTAAACATGTTTATATTAAATAGAACTATGTGTACAGTAGTTTATAATAAACATGTAATATTTCATTTATTTGTTGTAACTGTGCCAGCTTTGCTTGCTTCTGCTGCTGTTGTTAAACATGCATTTTAACATGAAGCTATGAGTAAAGACTGCGGCACTGTGGTTCCAGCTGTACGGCTAAACCCTCCTGAAGCCAACATCAGACCTTCAACTGTGCACCGCTCTTAGACTTAATATGTGCCACACGTCAGAGAAAAGCTAAAGTCAGCAACCTGAAGGAGAGAGGACCTGAAGCTCTTTGTTAAAGTTGTAAAGCAGAATCTAATCAGATGTTTTTGAGGATAATGAGGCGTAGTTTCACTTCTGCTACTGCAGTTGACCATCGGTACACACTGCAGGTCAGATGTTGGGAGGAGGCTTTCGGTGTAGTGAAGGAACCTGGTCCATATTGATCTGTACCTGGGGGAAGAGGAGTGGCAGGCTGTGCTCATGTCCCTCCTGTTTTGTGAAGTGCTCTCTCACAATGCCTCACTGTCACCATTCCATAGTGAATAACTGTCCATCATTTTTTTTAAATTGCACCACACATTCCAGATCAAATTAGCCTGTTCACAACTGATTTATGAGTTTAATTTGATGAGATAATCTGATCTGGACTCTGTGGGATGAACATGTTTTGTTGCTCACTTTACTGTAAAAGTGTGTGAGGTTAAGCTCTGTTGCCATTACCATCTTGAGTGTGTATGTGTGTACACACGCTTGCCTGATGTGTAGTGCCGCATAGTTCTTGTCATTGTATATCACTTTATTTCTATCTTTTTGTGTTTGTCTTTCTTTTCCCCCCTTTCCTATTTTTTTTTTCTCTTTGTCCTTTGGCAATGTTGTTTGCTCTTGTCCAAATGCCCCGCCCACCTATGTGACATCACGGCTGGCACTGTCCAATCCGATCAGCTGCTGGTGAAGGGGGTGAATGAGACGCTGGTAGCTCAGAGAGTGGTGCCGGCTCTCATCACACTGTCCTCCGACCCTGAAATGTAAGTGGAACAACAGAAGCGGTGACCCACGCCGCGTCTCTTTCCCCCTTCTCTCTGCCGCCCGAGAGCAACCACCCCAAGACTAGTCTGGACCTGAAGGAGCAACATCAGCACCAACCAAATTCAGTCATTTCCAACATAAATTCTCGATCGATTATAAAGTTATGAAATCGATTCAGTTTAAATTGTATTAGTTTCTAACAGGCTTTAGTTGGGAGTAGCTCCTGTTTAGGTTTAAACTGTTCTTGGGTGTTTTGTTATTTTATTTTATATTTTTTTCCTGCACAATCACTGTTAGCTCTAACACTGTGCATGTCTGCGCCATCAATCTGCATCACTAACTCATGTCAGCTCTCATTGCCTCATTTGTCTACAACGCCAACCAGTCCTCTCTCAGACTGGTGCATGCACATCACCCACAACTAACAGCTCCACCTCTGCATGCTCATCTGGTACCCACCTTCCCTCCTCCTCCTCCTCTTCTTCCCCCACCCCTTCTTTTTGGAAGCGCAGCCACTTTTTCAGCTAGTGGTTGGTTATCTTTACCCCATCTTGATTTATCTTCTCTCTCCTTCTCTTTATATATTTTGCTCCTGTATTCTCTCAATCTTTCACTTTTCACCTCTCCCTTTTCCTCCGTCTCCCACCTTACCCCTCCCACTGTCTCATCCCGGTGTGTGGTGGGTTTGCAGTTGGTTCTCCAAGGCATGAGTGAAGCTTTAGTAGATCGCCGGGCGGCTCCAGCCCTTATAACTCTGTGCAGTGGGCCTGAATTGTGAGTCAATCAATATAAAAACTAAAAACAAAATGCTTTTTTTCTTTAAAAAACATTGTCATTTTGTGGGCTGCATCCTTACAGCGCAGAAAACACTTTCTTCTTCTTCTAAATTTGTGTCTGCTGGTAGTAACAGCTGTGAACTATGTGGTAATGTTTAGCTGACGTGGCTTCTTTGACCTCTGGAAAGAGTTTAAAGACAAAACTTCACTGTTGGGATGCAGCCCTCTACATCTCATTATTCTCTGTAAATATGCATCATGATGGTTACACATATTTTTAATTTATTATAGAAAACATTTTATTACTTTAATGGTACCTAGGCATCTTGTGCACACAATTTTTGTCTTGGTTTTACTGATATTGGAATGATTATCTAACAATGCCCTAACTCCCTATTAACTTTGCTTTGTGCTAATCATTTGAATTTCCAATGACCTTTGATTGATTTTATAAAAAAATATATTTTTCTCTAATTGCTTATAAACATTATTGTCTGAATGACTGAATGAATTAGTTGGGAACTCTTTGTCTCAAAATTGTAATTATTTAGTTTTTAAACAGATTAATATCTACAGTATGTCTCCCATCCCAAAGAGAAAAGGGGAAATTGGAAGTACCCATTGAATCTCCATGGATGTCGTGAGATGATCATTTGAAAAATAAGCGAGGTACCAGTTTCATTTTTGGTGTGTGGCTGCATCTAGGCGTAGGCAAGTCTCCAATGGAAAACTGGAATCCTACGTCAAAATCCAAGATGGCCGCTTCCATATGAATATGTATATGAAAACTGACTATCTCTAACATATGAGGAAACTATATGTTGCAGTTTTTATATTGCTTAAAATATAGTTTCCTCAAATTTTTGGGGTGGGCAAACATTAATCAGTAGTGGCCGAGGCCACCATTGGTCACCCCCTGGCTCCGCCGTTGCACCTGATAATGGATAAAAATCCCTCCGCTCATCAGGATCTGTCACTGTGCTTCCTAAGATGGGAATAAAAAAAAACACCTCTGTTCGTATATACTGTATAGGTTATCTCTTATCCACCTAAATATCTTGCACCAAAAACATTAAGGTTTACTTGTTTTCTCTGTTCAATTTTCAATCAGAAAAACACTAATCTGGGAAACAACAAACATTCACTATTCAAGTCTTTCAGCGACAGAGGACATGGGCATTCCTCTTGTTAGCTTAACAGTTTAGTGATTGATGTACACGGTTAGTAGCTGTTTAGAAAAGGACTTCTAGTCTAGATGCTTTGTGTTTGAAAACTTTAGAAATCAAGGGTGATGACATTCTACAGCCATCTGAATTATTATTATGTGTTTAAACACAACCGTCCTGTGAGTCAAGCATTTCAAAATATTTGTGGCAACTTCTTGCAAATACAGTAAATTTCTGCACAGTCATTCTGATTCTGTTTAAAGATGTAATGGATTTAACAAGGACCTGAAAGAGTGATTTATGTAATCGTAAATGGTCAAAGCGTTTTATTTACTTTCCTGCTGTTTTTAGATCAGTGAGAATCTCCACCATCCCTGCCTTTGGCACCATCATGGAGACCGTCACACAGAAAGAGGTAGGGCAGCACTCATCATCGTAATCACCGTATATGCAGATGATGCAGTTATAATTCAACGTGTGCTTGTTTGTAGCTGCTAGAGCGTGTTAAAATGCAGCTGGCCTCATTCCTTGAAGACCCTCAGTACCAAGATCAGCACTCTTTGCACATGGAGATCATCAGAACGTTTGGACGGGTCGGGCCAAACGCAGAGCCGCGCTTCAGAGATGAGTGTATGTTAGACAGAAATACTTGACAGCTTCTTCAATTCTGCACAATACAAATGTATATATATTTTCTTATTATTATTCTTGTGTACACTGAGTATTTACTGTTATGTTTTATTTATTTCAAGTTGTACTCCCGCACCTCCATAAACTTGCGCTAGCTAACAACAGCCAGTCGGTGGAAAGCAAGAGGATCGACATCGCCATCCACCTGTTTGAGGCCTACAGTGCTCTCTCCTGCTGCTGTATCCTTCTTTACGTCGTATTTAATTGTGTTTAGGCATTTACAGCTTTTTAGTCTTTCTGCAAACTTTCAGTAACCTTTTAGATATAAACCTAATGGGAAATGTAGACCTGTCGCAATAACAAATTTTGCTGAGCGATCAATTGTCTCAGAAATTATTGCGATAAATGATAATATTGTTTGAAATTTTAAAATAATTAATAATTGTCAAAGTTAAGAAGGAATGTTGGTAAATTTTTGTATGTAGTATCTTTTTCAACCACCTTAAGGCAGGATAAGACCATTTGAACTGAAGGATGGATAGTGAGGGAGGGAGCAGCATGTCTCTTTAAGAAAAATTGGATGGAGGCCCCTTGATGTGACATGGGCTGTCTTTCCTGTTTTTCAGTTCTCAAAATGGTGCACGCTCGGTGTGGTTTGAGCTCTTTAGCATTTTTCACACAAAGCGTTTAAAAAAAAATCAGTAAACAAGTTCTCAGCTTGATTTTGCAGAGAAAAACAACTTTTTAGACTGTTAGCTTAGCTCGTAGCTTAGCTTGGCAGCTTAGCTGCTTTTAGCAATCCAAAAACGCAATTTTTAGATGGTTAAAATGGATTTTAAAGAGAGTGAGGGGTCAGTGAAGAGCACCGGCGGGAAGACTTGTCATCCATTGTCTTCAGTAGAAAGAGAGAGACACGAAGAAACAATAAAGCTGATAAATGAAAATGAGGTTGATTATTTTCGTTTATCATGCGATTAACTGATTTATTGTTTATCACAGGCCTATCTATAAGTACTGTATTTGTCATGTTTGGCTTGAAGTCGGTGTCAGACTCTGAAATACTCGTCCATCACCCTTTACGCTGCTCACATTTAGTTTTGAACTGTTCGCCGGTTCATTGTGGCTGTGTTGCCTCAGAGTTTGGTTCACTTTTTGCGTTGGCGGAGTTTGCCTGTCATTTGACAGCAGGAAAAAGGGGAAAATTGAGCCGCCTCCATTTTGGGGCTAGATGTAATTACAGGGACGGATAAGCAAAGGAAAGGATGAGAGCAGGAGAAAGTGTGTGAAAGGAGAAACGGATTGAGCACCGACTCTAATCTTCAGGAACGTTTCTCAAGATTGGATTTGCACTAATGTTACATCTGGTTTGTCTCTTTCATCTGGCTCTTGTATGATTCTTTCTCTATTTGCTTTATCTTTCTCCGTCTGCTGTGCCCCACCCAGTTCCAACACACAAAGAGGGGACAGCTGCTCTGAGGCTCATTCCTGTGGATTTTTGGTAGGCTGTCATTTCAGTGCAGTTGTGTCCAGGAGTTGTAGCCCTAACCACTGAGGGCATACCTCCCACTGCTATTTTTTATTTGTAATCAGTGTGACAAGCTCTGAAACTGTACATTCCCATCTCTAAAAATATGGATTTCTTCACCGCTCATCCCACATAGCCCCGCTGATTTTGACATGTGGCAGAACACACGCAGCCATGGACAAAGTAACAGTGTGTCCAGATTTCCAGAGGATTTTTTTTTTTATCAGTTTAGACTTCTGTAATGATCCTATATTCTAAACCTAAAAAGCAATGCGGTGAGGAAAAGTCAATAAATAGACTGTTTTTTTGACATTGTCTTTTGAGAATAAACAGGTAGGTCAGTAGTTGTCAGCTAGAACAAAACCAAGTGCATCTCTGTTTAAAATGGCAGCACTTGCCCTCAAAAAGGTACAAACCAGATTCCAAAAAAGGTGGGAAACTAAACAAATTGTGAATAAAAACTGAATGCAATGATGTGGAGATGCACAGATGTTCATATTTTATTTGTAATAGAACATAGATGACAGATCAAAAGTTTAATCTGAGTAAATGTAACATTTTAAAGGAAAAATATGTTGATTCAAAATTTCATGGCTTCAACAAATCCCAGTCTGTCTGAAAACTGCAGGACGAGAATCGCGCTGAAAACCATACGAAAAAAAATGTATCACAACAGTGTGACTGTTTATGAAACAGTCACACTTTTAGCAGGAGGCTGAGAACCATTGTCATACAAACACCACATTATTAACTTTACAGCAAGTCAACTAGATATTCTGACAGGCTGGATGAACATTTTTCAGTTTTTACTCACTGTCCTCTTGGGGGAGCTGTGACTCGAGTTTCTTCAACTCATCCAAGTTGAAGGGGTTGCTCTGAAGCAGTTGCAGAACCTCTTCACCTGGCGACGGAGAACTGGAACAACACGCGCACCAAACACATTCAGACTATCGAAGGCAGAGATATTCTCACAACTTGAGTCGTCTACGGAACCATATGGAGCGATATGCACAACAGTCTGTACCTCAACTCTGATGCGACAGACTGGTTGAAGAAAACTTCTGCAGCTCTTAAAAGTTCTTTGTGAAGAGCTGAACCTTCCAGCTCCCCCTGCATTAGACAACAATCACATCTTAGTCATTGCACAGTAAAGAAATGTTACTTTTCTTGCCTTTTTAAAGAAAATGAGGCCATATAACAGAGTGTGACTCACCCGGAAGTAACCGTTCCTTTTTAGACTTTCAGAAAAGGCCTTCCACTGAGGGTTGCAGCTCACAGGAGCACCAGGCTCTGAAGATGGCAGCCTGCACTTAGAGCACAAGATCTCAAAGCCATGGGCCTGAGAGCAGAACACAAACATGACACAGTTTCATTTTACACTCGCACAGCAACTTGATTATAACAGACGCTAAATAATGGAAATAAACACAAATGACACTTTACCAGTTTCATGCCAAGCTCATGAGCCTTATACTGGGGGTGAGAGCAAGGAGGCAGGCTGAAACCACTCCTCCGGTCTGGGATAAAATGTTGCTGCTGCAGCTGGGCGTACAGGCAGCGGGTGAACTTCACCTGGAAATACATAAATTTAAATTAAGAGGACTCCCCAAAACCTGAACAAGAAGTGCTATGATTAAAAATGATCATTAAGATCTACCAAAGTGAGGACTCTTGTATTGGGAGGAAAGGTCCTGAAGCTTCGACACGCCTGGAGGTCCACAGGATCTCGCAGATAAAAAGCTGAAACTGCAGGGGCGACCAAGTCTGGACGCAGCGCCAGCACAGTGGCAATACCTGCAGGTATGAAGCAGTGGGCACGATGGAGGTTACCCTGAATCTTCTCTGGAAACCTAAGTGAGAAACAAGAGATTTGATGAGTTCACATTTTTTATATATATATTTGTGGTTAAAAACAATATTCCATGCTCATATTTGAAACTTTACAACATTTTACAGAGCCTGTGTGACCCTCATTGGTGTTTGTTATCACTACCGGTAATCACAAATGTGCTTAGCAGGAATGCAGAAGGTTGTGTCAACAGTATTTATCAGCCGAGGTTTAGTTAAAGGTTTATTAATGTGTGAAACCCTCTCACCCTTTTAGCCTCTTCTTCAGAGCTGAACATATCTTGGGGCTGGCCTGACAGACTTCTGAGTCAGCAGAGAGCAGCATCAGAGCTTGTGTCACACTGGGCACCACATCACGTGGGAAGCCCACTGAACTGGATTTAGAAGGACAAGGAAGGATGTGCAACTCTCCCTTATAAAGAAAAACCTGCAAGAAAAAAATTGTGAAGCAGTACAGTCAAAATAAAATGAAAAACATGAGAACATGTTTCATTGGGGTGACTCTAAATTAGTATTATCACAATTATTTAACTTTTTTTATTTTTACAATTGTAGCTTTGTTTTGTTGCTAAATAACTATATAACTTCAACTACTTCATTTATTAATACATTCAGTTCAATCAAGACATGGGTGCTATGACTTCTGGGTTTTGTACATTTTTAGTTTTTCAAAATATTTAACATTACTTACAAGTATTTTCCTACAAAAATACAAGATTTCTTGAATTTATTCAAAAACAGTGATCTCTTTGAGGTTTGCTTCAACATACCGGTTACTTGCTCTTTTTGCCTTTCTATGCTACTTTTAGCTTTTAATTAGTCTTTGCTACATTTTGCTATTTCCGTAGTTATTCATTTTCTACTTTTAGCTTTAAACATTTTGTTACTTTTGCCTATTAGCGAGACATTTGATATTTATAAGAAAGTATCAGGAAGGAATATGGAAGGATACTTGCCTTTTACTATTTTCAACTGGCCTATTGCTACATTTAGCTAGCCTGGAGTTCACTTTAACTTTTAGCTGGCATATTACTACAGTACTTTCAGTTTTTAGTAAGCCTTTCCCTACTTTTAGCTTCTAGCTAGCCTTTTGATACTTTCAGCTGGCCTGTTAAGTTTTAGCCTTTAGCAAACCTGTTTCTATTTTTAGCTTTTAGCTAAATTTAGTTTTAGCTAGCCCATTGCTACTTTTCCTTTTATCCGTCATTCGATTCTTGTACTTGAATTTGAGCATCAAGGAGATTTAAAAACCAAAAAGGTCATAAGCGAAAACTTCTATTGAAGTGCAATGACAATTGTGCATTGAGTCAATATGTTCAAAAGAATCCTCAACAAAAACAGGTCCACTAGAACTATAATGAATGTAAATGTCACAAAAAAACAATAAATGCCTTAATATCTGCCATCTTATCACTCACTCTGTTTTCACTTGTGTCTGGGTTCAGCCATTTGGGAAGATAATCTGCTGCTTCAATAAGAATAAACTCCCCATCATTGTCCTCAACACTGCACAAACATATGAAAGTTATAAGCAGTGAGACAACTTGCACATAACTTAGACCATACAATCTTCTCACCTGGCTGCGAGCTCTGTGAAAGCCTCTGTAATTTGCTGCAGGAGGTAAACAATAAACCATTCGTCTTCAATGTTGTCTCCAAACTGAGTGCTGCCTCCAATGTGTGCAGGAACATCGCCTACCAAAGTACAGTACACACATATTCAGTTTTACTCCTTGACCTTTAACCGAGTAACTATCTAAACCTGTTGAGTGAGCGTTACCTTTCTCAGGATGATATCTGAGGTTGAATGACTGATGCTGCCAGATGTACTGTACCAAAAGTGGAGCAACTTTTGCTAAAATCTCTTCTGTCAGATGTTTAAGACGTTCTTCAGTTTGCTGTGAAGTTGAACCGTCAGCCTTGATCAAGAAAAGTTTGTACTGGACCATATCTTCCTGCATCCTCCTCCTCGGCAGGGCGTCCATTGTACTTGTTGTTACTACGTGTGGAAACAGTTAACTTCACTAACACTAAGTCCGTGCCAGACAACCTTACCGTGTTTGTTTCTAAATGTGAAATTTCATGACGGTGCTGTGATCCCTATCATTACAGAAAATTAAATAAAATTAGGTTGTAGTCAAACATGAAGCGTTGTTATCACGTAACTGCAACTGTTTAGGTCCTTCCTTGATATCTAGTCGACAGCCCCTAAAATCTTTTACATAGTTCCCAACATGTTTATTTAGACTATAGGTATTCATCTAATAAAATATGGTATTATACCTTTTTTAAATCATAAATATGTATTCTGATCTAATGTTTAGTTTATATCAACCGATTTGTTTTGAATTTTCGTCAAAATTACGATTCACATAGAACAGACACATTTCATAAACGTACACTTTCTAAAGGCATGCTGGTAAATGTAGTTAAAACGGCTCTGGCGCAGAAGCCGATTTCCCATGAGGCCGTGCGGTTCAGGACAGGAGCTACGTATCCATGACAGCCGCGCAACTGTTGTCGTAGGTGGTGCTAGCGTTAGCATAAAAAAAAAAAAAAACTGAACCCTAGTGTCTGAACACAATGATTTATTTCGAACTACAAGCCTAACTGGCAAGCAGTTTCCGGACCACACAGGAAATAATATCTAGATTAATTTTAGAAGAAACATATTTTAGGAAATTTTACAGCGCCATTAGTTGTCCCTTATTATTGTCATCGTCCATGTAGCGCTCAGTTTTTACGCGTAGCCTCCCCTAGCATCACCTCCCTGCCTGTTCAGCAGCGTTTTTGAGGGCTTTCTATTTTTTCCTGCGGACCAACGACAGAAGAAATGTTGGAGCACCTCTTAAATTGTCCGCAGCGAGTCCAAGAAGCAGAGACAAGGATGCGAAACGTGGGCTTGAGCCCATAAAACGGAGACAGAATGATTTCACGATACAACAGGAGACCTGTATCCCACAGACTGGAGATGTGAGTAGTAATCAGTAGTAATGACATGTTGAATTTGCTAGCTATGCTTTAAAAACATGTTTTTTCAGCTGTCAGGGTTTAAAACATCTCCCGTCTGAGAGAAAGTTGCTGCAATGTGAACTGCAGACATATTAGGTACATTTTATTTGCACTGATGTAGTTACACTTAATCAGAACTGATCCTGCTTTAGTCAGACACAGTGTACAAGATACTGTACATGTATTGTGCGTACATTGCTTCAGAAAAAAGTTTTACATTAAGATAATTTAGATGATTACAAAAATATCAAGTAATATGTTTTTATGATATGCATCTTTTGTGCAGGCACCTCACAATCACTTTTGCAGCACAGTCCAGACATAAATGTCATTTGTGTAGAAGTTACTAAGAAATTGGCTCTGTAAGATCCTTGAAGACTTGCAATAGTTTCCAAGCTTTCCTTTTCACGACAGAGTTGGATTCCCAGAAATCTAATACCTGCTTCACCTTATGCATCCACTTCACATGTAAGGTCTTTGATTTTGTTGAGACTGAGCTGTTCAGACCCTCTTATAGTTGCCGTTCACACAAAAATCAGTGTCATTCTTTCAAAATACAGTATCCCATTATGTTTAACAGTCTATATGGGGTGTCGTTTGTAAAGTTACAAAGTCAAAAGTTAACATCAATATTTTGGTTTATTTATTAGCCTTTCACAAGAAAAAAAACCACATTTTTTAAGTCATATTTTCACCATGTCATTCATACATTTATAAATGGCATAGTTCCAAACTAAATATTTATTTTACAAGCTAAATATTTAGTTTACAAACTAAATACTTAACTGGCAAGCTAAATATTTAGTGAGCGAGCAAAGTACAGTATTTAGTTCCACACTAAATATTTAGTTTACAAACTAAATGTTTATGTCCAAGCTAAATGTTTAATGTACAAACTAAATATTTAACTTGCAAATTAAATATATAGTTTGAAAATTAATATTTTGTTTGGAAATTAAATATTTAGTTTGGAAAATAAATATTTAGGTCTGAGCTAAATATTTAGTTAGCAAATTAAATATGTATTTTGGAAATTAAATGTTTAGCTTTGAAAATAAATATTTAGGTTTGAGCTAAATATTTAGTTAGGTAATTAAATACTTAGTTTAGGAATTGAACATTTAGCTTAGAAATTAAATGCTTAGTTTAGAAATTAAATATTTAGCTTGGACAATAAATATTTAGTTTAGGAAAATAAATATTTAACTTGGAAATTAAATATTTAATTTATACCTAAATATTTAGTTCACTAACTAAATATTTAACTTGCAAGTTTGTAAATTAAACATTTATCTTGCACATACATTTTTAGTTTGTAAACTAAATATTTAGCATGGAGCTAAATATTTAGCTTTCTAACTAAATATTTAACTTGCAAGTTAAGTATTTAGTTTGTGTCTTAAAAAATGCTAATGATGTTCCTCTGGACATTCAAAAAACATAATAACACACATAATAACACAAATATTTAATTTGTAAACTAAATATTTAGGTGTAAATTAAATATTTAGTTTGGCACTATGACATTTATAAATGTAAGAATAGCATGGTGAAAATATGACTTTGGGAAAAGAAAAAAAAATCCCCCTTATGAAAGGCTAAGTAAACCAAAATGATGCTTTTATTTTTTAACTTTACCAACGGCACCCCATAGTATGGGGCCATCTTCACACACAGCGCTGGCGTTAATGTTAAAATGTCACATGTACTTTAATATGCTTTCAATCTGGATTCTGTGCAGTCGTGGGTTGTCTCGAAGCAGCCTTGACCACCATCCTCTCCCCGAAGAAACAGAGGATAATCAAACCCCTCATCGCCAACTCCATGACTTGCAGGAAGTTATCTCTGCACACAACAGGTAACTGGGTACCTGCAGGCTTGGGTTGCTCTTTGATGGTCAAACTTTTGCAGGTCCAGACCAAGACCACGATGACTGGTTTGGTTTGCATCAAGCACACACACACACACACACACACACACACACACACACACACACACACACACACACACACACACACACACACA
>JARVLU010000600.1:26047705-26059213 GCA_031762415.1 Simpsonichthys santanae
GGAGGCCAGACTGAGATGGTTTGGACATGTCCAGAGGAGGGACAGTGGTTTGGACATGTCCAGAGGAGGGACAGTGGATATATTGGTATGTTAGAAATGCAGCTGAACAAGACAGAGATCTATGGACGCAGTTAGAGAGGACATGGTTGGAGTGAGGACAGAGATGGAGGAGGACTCGCTCTGGAGACCCCTGAAGAGGGAAAAGAAGGTTTGATTCTTTTTATTTTACAACTCTATAAAATGACATCATGACAGAAAATGAGTAACACCCTTCTGTGGATTTATGTTGCAGGACTTGAGCATCTGCTCATCAAAAGTGTCCCATGACATATGTTGTTTATCAAAACTAAGCCAAAATGATGAAACTCTTACTTCAGCTGTGCTTTAGCTGTTCGACTGATGGTCTACATGTTCATCTTTACCTGCTTGTTCATGCAGGACGCTGGTGGCGATAAGTGATCATGGCACACCCCAAACAGAGACCCGTCTGTTACAGGACCACCGATGATCACGAAGCATGTAATATAATGTGTCCAGGCCCTGCCCACATTATTACACTGTCTCCACTGTGCTCAACAACTAGTAACGCCATTTGTGCTGCTGTTTTCGGCTAAATGTGGCATTTATGACTAAATGTGTCCACTTTGGTGTCATCTGCTCAAAGAACGTTGCTTCAGAAGTCTTGTGATTTTTGTTTTGTGTGAAACTCTGCAAACCTAAATCATGCAAAGTTATTTTTAGAGAACAGGATTTATGCAACTGGGGCTGTCACAGGCCTGTCAGAGTTTGGATTTCTTTGCATTTAACCCGTGGAAGTGCAGTGGAAGGTGACGCTCTACCATTTCTTTGAGACTTTCAAGCTCTTTAGAAAGTTTGCTGGGATTGCAACTCTTGGAACGTCAGCGACCGTCTTGTAAATGGCAAATGGATTGTACTTATCAAGATATTCAAAGCTCTTTACAACAATCTGTGACTCATTTACCCATTAGAGCTTTATCACATTCAGACACAGATGGGATAGGGGCAATGAGGGGTTCATTGTCTTGCCCAGGGACACTTCAGCATGTGACTGCCGGTGGAATCAAACTCCCAACTCTTGCATTGGAGGATGACTGCTCTAACCACTCAACCACAGCTGCCTCTGTGCAGCTTTCACTGCAGTGATGGTGAAACAAGATATTACAGGTGTATTGTCCATCTGAGACCCATATGTGTTCAAATTTGTTGGATTTGTTTTAAACATCTTTGATTGCTAATAAAACTTTTTAACTGTGTGTTTCTGTAGAAATGGTTCAACTAACGAGTTCTTACTAACTTCGGTGATGACTCACGGCCCATCTGTCTCCAAAGCAAAGAAGCCAGTCCTAAAACCACTGAAACGAAGTGCCTGCGACTGAACGTCATTCTTTCTCTCTGCTTTGTGTCTTTGTCCGGGTTCATGTGCGAGTTTGTTTTTTTTTTTTTTTTTTTTTTTTTTTCCTCACTGTTGTTGGGAAATCAAACCAAATCCTTGAATCCTCTTCTAAAAGTTGTGCACCAACCCAGGCTGTGGCTCCTTTGTTCTGTGAAGCGAGTCTGTTTTAAATGAATGGCCTTCAGCGGTTTTTACCTATTTGGGACTAAATCGCGTCGTCTCCTACTTTGTGAACTTTGACTTTTAAGCAACACGCTCCTCATACTTGTGGTTCTGAAGTTCAGGTCTTTAAGAGTTTAAAGCCTCAAGACGGTGGTGGAGATTTATTTTTGTCTGCACCTGAAAGTGTTTAAAGGGAGCCGGACCTGTCATCTGCCAACAATTTGATTTTACTGTCACTGGGTGATCTGGTTCAGAGTCGAGCTGAGGTTTTTGATTGCCAAGAGTTAAATCTTAATTGCTGCTGTGGACGCTGCAGAGCCCCCAACGTAAAACAGCTTCTGTCAGCATGTTGGTTTTTAATGGAAAAACAGGCAGTTAGACTTCACCTCACACTCCCAGTTAAACCCCGTAAACTCAAACGTTTGTTTTAAGATGGATCATGTAAAAACATTGCTGAACATTTATAACATGATGTCTTTATCTTTTTTTTTTCTGTTTGACTGAACAAATGTTTTGCAATGTCTTATCGTTCCCCCCTCTCTCTTGAGGTAACCAAATTGCCCTTGGACCTACAGTTCGATCTAAAATTTGCATAACTGTCAACTTGAAGAGAACATGTTTTCCACTTTCTCTAACCTTCTTTCTTCACTTGCCAGAGCAGGCCGGGCTATGCAAATCCAGAGGGGAACACAAGCTGTTTGTGCTGGGAATAGGGAACAGTTGTAGTTCCCGGAGGCAATCGCTAAACTATTACAAAACACACTGTTGTGCACCGTGGAGATGATGGTGGCCGTTATCTGGACCCAGATTCCAAGAAGTCTACCGAACCCTCGTCCTACTCAACACCCATGATGAGTGCTCAGTGTGGGAGGAGAAACCTTTTCAAAGCGGCCGCATGCTTTGCCACCAGTGGACGACAGCTGCACGGGTCCAGCTCCGGTGTGAGGTCATCACTTGACTTGTATGATGATGTAAGAAGTGCCACGTGGCAACCTCCTGCAGCAAAGTTGTGCATTTAAGTTGTCATAATTCTAGTTTGCAACCTGAAATACCGTATTTCTCAGCATATAAGTGGCTCCGGAGTATAAGTTGCATCAGTCAATAAAAGCATCACCAGGAGGAAAAAACATATATAAGTCGCTTCCGTGTACAAGTCACATGTATTATGTGTCACCGCTGACCCGTCGCGTTTATTTAATGGTCAAAACAGCTTCATTTCATCTGAGCAGCGTGGCACCATCCATCCATCGCGGCCAGAGACACTAGCTCTCCAGAGTTCCTCCGCCTGCATCAGCTGAGTGAAGCGAGCGCACACGTGAGGACTCGCTGTTGCAGTTCTTAGAAATTTAAAGCATCAGTCAAAAAATTGTGTTATGAATATGGGAAAAAAGGTATATGTCGCTTCATCATATGAATCACAGGACTCACACATATATGCACAAAACTGTGACTTATACGCTGGAAAATATGGTAATAGTTGATATGCAAATGAAGGATTTCCACGTTTTTTAAAAGGCTGTACTCAAAACTGTTTGGATTTTATTTTTTGTTATTTTATGTTTCTTTGTGCAGGCCTTTTCAAAAGACAATGTGTCAAAAGCAACAAGAATCGTTAAAATGATACTGACCAACCCCCTCGATTCATCATTCCAACCATCTCTAAATGTTAGTGGCATTAAGAAACAAAAACAAGGGTGATGATTCAAAGAACTGATAAAAAACAATTACAGAAACATCAGAATCAGGTCAAATTCATTAAAAAATTGGCTCAGTTTAAAATCTTACAACACAAACAGAAAACTATAACAGTAAAATCAAAGGACTTGTTGGACCTAAACTTCTGCCAAAATAATGTTAGATACAACCACTGTCTGTGTGAACTGCTCCTGTAACCAATACATGTTTATCCAGTTATGACTCATTTTTATATTATTTAAATGTATATATACAGTTTTATATCATAGTCATTCTTTATATTTCATAATAAATATAAAAAGTGTTTGCAAGTCAGTTTATTTTATTCCTGGAAATCCTGTAGACTCCTCACGTGGAGTGTCAGGACCTAAAGGGTTCATGACCCAAACTTTGGAAACCACTTCTTTAAAAAATACTTTTATGTATATTAATAACAATTAAAAAAGGGGGAATGAAGTAAAAACAGGTGAACCTGTTCTGTTTTGTGTCTACAGGTGTGTAATCAAAATTGACCGACCTTCTCCAACCTCTCATCACTTCACCTGAAGATATAAGCTTTACCCAAAAGTTCTGTCACTGACAACAATCAATCAGAATCTGTTTTAGATCCAAGGATTTTCCAATCAGGCAGATCCAAAAGGGAGCAGGGGGGGAGGTGTGCATGTGAAGGTGGGAGGAGTTGCCTCTCCTCCTCCCCTCCCTGCACGCATAGTTTTTACAAGCTGCTGCTTGCAGCCTCCTTCACAACGTCTGGATGACAGCAGGGGAGAGAGGAGAGGACATGCAGGAGCTGCTGATTCCTACCAGGGGATGAAGGTACAGGAAGAATGCCCTGAAAGCTACGTGGGAACGGGTAGCTCCAGACGCGCACGCAAGAAGAAGTGATCACCAGTGAGCGTGCTTGGAAAAGTGAAATCTGAGCGTGGTGCAACATTCAGAGACGATTTATCCTCTGGAGGAGTCTTAAAGCTGCAAAGATGGGGATGAACTTCTCCTCTGGCTGGATATTCCGCGGCTGGATAAACTTGTGCGTCATGGTCATCTTTTACGCGCAGGTAAACCGGGTTTTCATTACACGTATAAGTTAATTCAACAGTGTTTATCACAATAATGCAGTTATGGGGTTAAATGTAGTTTAGTATAATTAGACAGCTGCAAACTGTTCACATATTTATTCTCCATGAAAGGATGTTCTGTCGGAATTTATTTTTTTACGCACAACTTTAATCCGTAAAGTTTGGGTTGAGCCTCTTGTTCTGCACAAACGCACAACAGGATGGGATCAATAGCTTCACTGGAGTCCATCCATGCTCCCTCATCGGGCTCTTTAAATGATCACACTGTCACTTTCCTTTGCCAACCAGAAAACCTGACGTTTAGGTTTTTAATATGTACTGGGACAATGTTGCAGCTGATCCGTGCCATGGTTTCCATTTGTTTTCTCCCCTGGCAGCTGGAACAGTGTCCAGGTGTGGTGGTATATAAGATGTGGTTGCAGCGGTGGGACTGGTGGGCACCAGATCTGCTGTTTTGTTGTAAAGTCAGCATGGCGGCCCCTCTGACTGAAACAGACACCCCTAACTTCCATGCTTTCCTCTCTCTTCTTCTCCCAAAATATCCTGAAAGAGTTCTGGGAAAAAGAGTCAGAATGCAGAAGAAAAGAAATATTTTCCATCTAGGCTTTTAGGTGACGCTGCAGATCTTTGGCCCAGGCTTGTTCTCACAGTGGTCTTGCCATTCTTGACTCACAATATCCCCGTAGAATTCCCCGTTCACGCTGAAGGTTTTCTTCCAATCCATTCCAAGTTCCTCTCAAACTGTAAGACGTTGAGCAATACACATCACTTCAAGATGTTCACAGCTCAAGCACGAGGGCAGCCAATCATGAAAATGCTGTGATTCAGTGGATTTGTTGACTTGCTGGCTGCATGTATGTTTTTAACACCTCTCCAGCTTTTAGAGTTACCGCTCTCATCCATCCATCAGTCTGTCTTTGTTCTAACATCCTTTGGCTGCAGGTTCCACTTTTATTTCTCATCAGTCGAACAATCATTTCTTAAATCTCTAAAGTGCATCAGCACAATTAGCGTCATTTCAATGTAAGCAACTGCTGCAAAGCCTCATTCCTGACAATCCCAATTTGAGTGACTGCAGCCAGATAACAGAACTTCTGTACCAAAACAGAAGTGAGTGTGGAGCCAGAAGGACTTGTCTGAGATGTAAAAACAAAATCCATTAGTGCTCACTGTGGTTATTTTGGAATTTGTGGTTCAGATATGTGCAATGCCTTGAATTTGTGTAAACTTAAACCATTTGTGCAAATGGTTTGTCTACCTTGATTCTTTTTTACAAAATTATTGTCCCAGTTTTTGCAATTCTACTCACTTTACTTCATTTTAAATGTCTTTGTTGGGGAAAAAAATCCTTATAGAGTTTGTAAAATCTGTTTCTGATGCTTGGTGGGATTTGTTTTTATTATGTTTGCATGAATAATGGCAGGTGCAAACACTGCACAGAGCTTCAGCTGTTGAGCAACATGTTTTTACAACACCTTATCACAGATCAGTAAAAGCCGAGAGGCGTAAAAGTCCGTCTCTCTCTTGGCCCTGTGCCTCTGACTGCTGCAGCCGTTATGCAAATCCTCTCGTCCTCCGGGAGCTCATGGAATGCACTCACTGCCACGGTCACATCTGATGGGGCTGAGCAAAAGGTGGAAGTCTTTTATTTTCATTATTCAATAAACAAAACATCCAGGAAAAAGATGGTTTCTAAATGTGACAGGAGCAGAAGTGCTCTGACAGCTGCTTTGTGTTATGTTTGAGTTTTATTCATCTATTTGACTAGTTTCTATTTCCTTATTTTTGTTTAAGAGTCATGAATTTATAGCTAAAGCAGGTAGAGGCTGCTCTTTGCTTAGAAGTTCCATATTTTCTGTTCTATGTTGTTTCTTTTACATATTTAGCTGTGGTCTTCAGCTGAAATGACATAACTCTGCATGGGAAATGTAATTTTGATGCACTTTTATTAACAACCATAGTTTTTTTTTTATCAGACCTGTAACTCTGTCTGCTGAAAGAAGCGGACATGATGTGCCATTTGTAAATTAATTTAAATTTTAAAAAAAAAAAAAAAAAAAAAAAAAAAAGAAAAAGCTGCCACCTAAAATGAATTCACATAAACAGGGGAAATAATAAAATAAATTGTTAAAATAAATAAATAAATGCCATGAAAAATCAATTATGTATAATTTTCTAAATAATTTTATTCAGCAAAATGCTATAGCAAAAAATAATAATCTGGGTCCAGATACGTCTCCATTTGGGTCCATATACAGACCGCGGGCCTCCATTTGGGAGCTCGCAGTATAGTGACTTAAAACACATCACCTTTATAACTATACATAAAGTTTAAATAAAAAAATAAAATAAAACTCAAAGCAACTTGCAGCTGTGCAAAACATTTCCTGCTTGTGTCAGTCCAGTGTGACACATGCTCGTCATTAGTGGAGCGAGAGCTGTGCACCATTAGAAAACAAAGCTGCTCCGAGTGGAGGCAGTTCATTGTTCCTGCTGCTGCTCGGACTCAACAGTTCAACATGGAGGTGTGAGGACAGGGGGGGGGGGGGGGCGGGGATGGCTGGACAGAGACACATGTCTAAACGTAAATGTTGCTTTAGGTCAGGAGGGGTCCAAACGTTTTCATAGGTGGGTGAGAACTGTCCATGAAACAACCAGAAAATTTTGAATTTAAGAAAAGAAAAAAGTTTAAAAAGTTTTGTTCCCCCCTCTCATTTTTGAACTCTTAACAACTTGAACAATATTTTGGAGAATGGCTGAATGTTCAGTTTAAATTTTTGTAGATCCAGAACATTAGGAGCCGCATAAACATTAACCATTTTTTTATGTATGTATTTATTTATTTAAATAATTTAATAGATTTTTTTTTATCCGTTATTTGTGTTCTTGTGCTTGGAAAGTTAATTTTCATTTATTTTCAGAGATAAAAGCCTAAAATGAGTAAGGTGTTCTTTAAAAAAGGGGGTGGAGCTTCAAACACCCGTTTGGACCATGGATGGCCCAAAAGGGTCATCGGAGTGCTGAAAAATCATCATTAAAACAGATTCATTGAAGGTTTGAAGGGACACTGATAAAGTTGATCAACTTGTATGCTGATGATACCACTTTATATTATTTTTAAAATGTCCAATTTCTAATTATTTTCTTTGAAAACACTTGTTATATTTAACCAAGTTTCATTATTTTTTTATCCAAAATTCTACTTTTTGGTAGGTCTGAAGGTTTGTTGTAGGATAAAGGGATTAATTATAGACAAATCTTTGTTTTGTACTTAATGTTGTTAATTTTGAATCTGTTTTGTTGTTAAACTTAAAATGAAAATAGTATCTCCATTAAATCTAAAAATCTACATCTGCATCAACCTCTTAAGCCTGGTGTTCAACATTAAACCATTCTTTAATTGCAGTCGTGGGCTGCACAAAATCACTCCAAAGGCCGCAAATGGCCCTCAGGCCACACTTTGGACACCCCTGCTTTAGGTTGAAGTCCATTTTAAATAAATATGATTTAATGTCATGCACTGTAATCACAAGTCACATGGACTTGTGTCAGTGAACTTTAGAGAAACATCAGTGAGTAAAGATGGGTTTGATAATTTTTCTGCTTCTTATGTTTTAAACTCTGTATCCAGTGTCGCTGTAAACTAGATGATGAAACAAGGAGAACAGAAGCTGAAAATGGCTGAATGAGAAGGTGAAAGATGTTGGTCCAAGTTCAAAGTGCATTCAGTCCTTCAGCTTGTATTTATCTACCTTTATATATAGAGTTTGTGGCTTTGGCATCACATCTGTCATAACAGCTGGATTCTCTAATTCAGCAGTGTGGTGAGGAGTTCACCAGCCGCAAGTTTATGGAGACTGCAGGGTGTGCACAGCGAGCTCCGTGTGTGAGAAACTTGAGTTTTACTCAAGTTTAAAAAGTGCTTATGATTCAGGGCCGTTTAATGACAGCGTGGCGATAAAAGCACTTTTGAACAGCCTGCCGCCCATCACTAGGAGAATATATGAACTTGCACAACACTACATTTTATTTAACTCAAAGTGGCATGTAAGAGGATCCTGTGTGAGTTTGGTGCTGTGGTCAGGTGTTGCTGCAGAGGGTGGAAAACATTCCTGGGCATGTCCTGGAAATACTTCAGCCACCTTCTTCCTCTTATTACTGCAGGCTATTTCACAATAGATTGTCCTGGATTTAAAATGTGAGCGAGAAAAAGGGAGATGTCTGTGCTAAAGCTTAAAACTGTATCAGGAAAATGAAGTTTTATAACCCATATTGTTAATGGTAAGCATGCACATGGAAAAGTTGTCATTAATTCTTTAGGACAGTGGTTCCCACGTTGGGTTACAACCTCAGTGTGGGTTCTGAAACATCAAGCGGGGTCTGAAATAATGTCCAGATGTAAACTTACATATAAAAACAAGTGCTTATGTGGCATGCTTAAACAAAAAAATATATATAAAATCAATAGTGGTAAAATAATAAAAATAACATGTTTAATTGGGTTTGTCACAATCATTTTGTGAGTTGGGAGCTAAAAGGTTTGGGAACCACTGCCTCATGCATTTAATTTTATTCCTCTTTGCTACAAAGTGTGAATGTGCAAAAATCATTTGACATCATTTGTGTGTTTTAGGATGCAGTCTCCAAATCTGTTCAGTGTGAAGAAAATCACTACTTAAGAGACTCCAGGTGCTGCAAGATGTGTCAGCCAGGTGAGAACAACACACGGATGTGCACGGTGCAGTAAAATAACATGGAAGCAGAGACAATTTGCCACTTCTCGTTTCCTCACGAGAGTCAGCTGGCATAAAAAAAATTTCATTGACAAAAATAGAAGAGGAAAGATAAAACGGAACTTTTTGGCCAACTATAGCACACGTGTTTACACATGAGCTTAATTTAGAATTAGGTCCACTAGAAGGATCCACTATGTAGAAATAGAAAAAAGTTTTTATTTTGTAGACTTTGTGCTTAAATCCCCCTGTTTGCCTCTCCCCCACTAACTGCTGGTCATTAGGGGAGCGTGTGTTGTCTCACTGCACTGAATCTGACCAGACCACGTGTTCAAAGTGCAACCATCATGAATATCAGCCTGGCTGGACCGCAACAACGACCTGCATCCCTAAGAAGTACTGCGACGCCGGTCAGTACCTGCAGCTTCAGTTTCTTTATTTCATAAAGGGACAATGCATATCAGTCAACATGAATAAATCACATTAATATGCCAGATTTAGTCAAAGAGGCTAATTTTCATATGTTGTCCCATATGTAAGAGATTTAAAAAATACAATTAACATACATAGCAACATACATGACCTATAAGTTGTGACAATTTTAAATATAGCTAAAAGTAGTGTAAGTTACAGAAAACATTTATATAAATAAACAAATAAAGTCACAATCATAAACGGGAACAAAGGAAGGACAAAATAATAAGTATAAAGTTGACTCAAAACATGAACGATTCTGATTACCGGTATCTATTAACCATCACTTGAGTGGTTTTCTAAAAGAGTTTAATGATGTAATTAGTTCTAATGGTAGTTTATTCCAAGAATTTTGAGCCCAAACAGAAAATGATGACTAAACAAAATAACTTTTTCTAAATGGTATTCTAGAGTCTCCCCTACTAACTGCTCTTTAGTTATGTTTGGCTGTCAATGTAACTGGACAGAGCCAAACCATGAAGGACTTTATGTATAAGTATGGCATCTGAATACACGATCATGTTTTCCCAACTCAAAAAGTCATACTTATGTAATATTTTACAAGGATGACAAGAATTAGCTTTTTTGTCTAAAGTCTTCAGAGTCTGCTTTATAGAGTCTTTCTATTGGTTGTAGTGGTTCGACATGCCTGACACCAACTCGTCATGTAATAATTTATTTGAGAAAGAATCATAGCATTTAAATAGTTTCAAAGCTTCTAATGTCAGATTATTCCTAATACTGTATGTTTAAAATTGTATAAATTACATTTAATTTACTTATATATTATTTTATATGTTTCTTAAATAAAAGTTGGGAATCCATTATGATACCTAAGTATTTATACTCTTGTACTGGTATTAGTATTTGTCCATCTACTGTAATGATTGGATCCTTAGTTTTGCACTTAGATAAGAACATGCAAACTGTTTTACTAACATCAAGGTGAAGATTTGAATTTTTTTTAGCCACAGACAAACTTTATTTGGATATATTACTGCATCATCTGCATATACATGACATGTAGCATCAGAAGGGCATGCAGCTGGTAAATCATTTATACATAAACTAAATAATAAAGGGCCCAATACATAACCTTGGGGTACACCTATTTTATTTTGAACTACATCTAATTTTTATTATCTATTCTAAAACACTGTTTCCTGTTTGACAAGTATGAGGTGATCTACTGATTAGTCAAAGATGAAAAAAATAAACTTTGATAATTTTGATACTAGTATGTCGTGACGGACTGTGTCAAAAGTTACTTGGATCAAGGAACACTTGACTAATCACACCTCTTCTGTCTAATTTGGTCTTAATGTTTTCATTTAAAATAAAATTTGCTGTCTCTGTTGAATTATATTGTCTAAATCCAAATTGCATCCTATGCAATTTGGATTAAGAAAATATCGTGTATAAATCTTCCATCTTGTTGATGGAGGATGTATAAATGAAAAATAAATAAACAGAATTAGCAGAGTTATCTTCATGTGTCTGCAGCACTTCAGCCTTCATATCGAGTCACATTCCTTGTTGTCACCTCCAGGAAAGGGATTTGTGAGAAGAAATGAGGAGAACGAAAGCTTCACGGAAGAGGAGCCGTGTCGCTGCCAGCCTGGCCGCCAGTGTTACCACATCAACTGTGAGTTCTGTGAGCTCATACCAAGCTGTCCCCCTGGCAGTGGACTTGAGGACGACCCTGGTGAGACATACGAACACAGAGCAGAAACATAACACATCGCAGGTAATTCAGCCATAATGCATGCGTTTATTCTTCAGGGTCGACATACGGGAGGACAGTCTGTGTTGCTTGTAAAGAAGGCTTTTATTCTGATATGCTCAACTCTGAGCAATGCAAACCATGGACCAAGTAAGTTTAAACACACACACACACACACACACACACACACACACACACACACACACACACACACACACACACACACACACA
>JARVLU010000600.1:26059313-26076059 GCA_031762415.1 Simpsonichthys santanae
TCTCTCTCTCTCACACACACACACACACACACACACACACACACACACACACACACACACACACACACACACACACATGTTCTTTAGCACAGAAATCCCATTCACACTCTTGTCTTGGTTCTCCAGCTGTAAAGCTGAGGGCAGGAGAGAGCTGCAGCCCGGCAACGCTCAGGCTGATGCTGTGTGTGGACAGCATGTCCCAGGTAAGACTTTACCTGCAACATATCATGTCAAAACACGCAAGAAAGCCTTAAAGTTATGTAATAACCATTTCTTCTATGGGGAGGCTTAAGCACACAACGGATTTACGAGAATTTGTTGGAATCAGTCGTGTGAGCCACACAAAATACTTTCTTGAATCGTTTTTCATTTGTCCCAAACACGGAAGGTGGAGCTATGGCTCATTTTAGATGTAGCTTGTCATTACTTTCCTATTAATATTCATTTTTAGAGGTGTGGACATGGGCGGCTCAGTTGGTAGAGCTGTTGCGTCTCAGTGAAAAGCTCAAGTTCAAGAATCTTTATCATCCCCAACGGCCAATTAATTTCACAGTCAGTAGGAACCCAAAACGTTCAAACTTGACAAGACATTAAGACATTAAAATAACAGAACATGACATCATCACTGTTTCTTGAGAAGCCTGATCGCTACAGGGATGAATGAGAGTTTCAGTCTGCTCCTCCTACATCTGGGCAGCATCCAGATGGAAGCAACCTGAACTCACCATGGAGTGGGTGATCGGGATCTGCCAGAATCAGCCTGGTCTTGTTTACAGACCTCGCCTTGTGCAGGTTTTTTTCCTTTGGGTACTCCGGTTTCCTCCCACAGACCAAAAACATGCATGTTAGGCTGATTGGTAACTCTAAATTGCTGCATGAGTGAGACGATGGTTGTTTGTCTCATTTGTCTCTGTGTCCCTGTGATGGACTGGAGACCTGTCCAGGCGTTCTCCGCCTCTCGCACAGTGACTGCTGGACATGGGCACCAGTGGCACCAGTATTCTGAAAAAGAAGAAGCGGGTAAAGATAAGGAATGGATGGAAGGTCTAGTCATGGCATTATCCAAAAAGAGCCTCAAAAGTAGGTGCTGCCTATTTTGGTGACCTTGAGAACTATTTTTACTTAGAACATTCAGATTTGTTTGGCATGTAGAACTCAGTTGCACAATAGACGTCTCTTGGTTGTAGAGCTTAAACCCAACAGGAAGTCAAACAGTTGGAATCAAAAATGCCATTCTGGGATTTAATACATGTTCGGTTGTAACTAACTCCTTCTAGACAGTTTGAAGTACACACTTACCACTACACTGTCATGTTTGGGCGGCTGTGGCTGAGTGGTTGGAGCAGTCGTCCTCCAATGCAATGTTGGGGGTCCAATTCCACCAGCAGTCATATGCTGAAGTGTCCCTGGGCAAGACACTGAACCCCTGATTGTCTCTGATGTGTGTCCCATCAGTGTATGAATGTGATAAAGCTCTGACTAGTTTTAGTAGAGTGCTGTATGAATAGGTAAATGAGGGCATAGATTGTGTTTTAAGGAGCTTTGAGTATATTGATCGTATAGAAATGTGCTATATACAGTAAGTACAGTCCATTAACCATTTACCACTGAGGTACAATAATTAGAATGAGAAAGTGTTAAAATAAACTTGAAATACTTCAGAAAGCCCAAAGAGCTATTTACAAAAACCACTATGGAACAATAAATTATGGTTCTTTGGACTCAGAGTATAAAGAAATGAGTCATGGAGTTATGGTGTAAAACGTCTGCGTTGTATTTAATTAATGACAGAAATTCAGATTACAAAAGCAAACTGTTTTTTTTTTTTTTGTTTTACAGTTACCCCGTTCTCTTGGGTTTTAGTTTCAGTGCTGTCGGTCATTACAGTTCTGTGTCTCCTCATTCTGCTGCTCTTCTGCTACAAGGACAAACTGAAGTTGCTCTCTGGTACGTAGAAGCACAGTGGACTTCAGCTCATCGGCGTCTTATTCTCTGTATTTTATAGACTGATTGGATTCACCGTGTTTTTTATTTTATTTTTTATTTTATTTAGTAAATCTGCGATCTTGTGTCCAGAATCTGAAGAGGACCAGGATACAGCAGGTACTGTGACACTTCTGTTAAAAAGCCAAGGAAATTTTGTGTTTCAATTACAGTTACAAACCTTTTGGGTGCAATTACGATGTAAAAAGCACTTAAGATAAATACAGTGAACCACTTTTGGGTTTCTTTCTGCAAGGTTCAAATTTAGAAAATCACAGACTCAACAATTTATCCTGTTACAGCAGTGGGTTTGAATGTTTTCCTTTCTTTTATTATTCTAGGAGACTTTGGCCCCTCTTTACCACAGTGGAACAGCAGGAGAGGGTCCTGGAGGCTTCAAATGTGCCCCTTGTGAGGTGACCAAGCTCATCCTTCAAGCCCCCCACAGTCCTGACATAGAGCCCCCATGCACTGTTCCTGCCTCGGTTTCCTTTGAGAAGTTCTCCCCACCCTCCGTGGAGGGAATGGAAGAAAACGGAGGGGCTAAGGAGAGAACAGTGACAGAGGACAACAGCAAAGGCTCTGGAGAACCAGAGGAGTTGTCAGAAGAAGAGGTCATGAATTCATCTACGCTTCTGGCGGGGTCTTGTACTTGTGTCATCCCGATCCATGAACCGCTGGAAGTAGGGGAAAATGAGGACTGTAGCCAGGCTGTGATTCCTGGGATGTCAGGAACCTGCTCATGTGGAGGCCTTGAAGGAGAGCGAGATCGAGAAAAGACACAAAAAGACAGAAGGGACTTTGAAAAAGTGGGCGAAAGGGTAGTTCAAGAAAAGATGGGTCCATCCAACAGAGAGACGTGTGTCACATCTTTGGTTGCTCTTTCTTCTCCGCTCATCCACACCTACCCTCCAGTCCCACCAAATCCAAGCCCTGAACTCTGTGTACCACCGTCTCAAGTGAGGCCCAAAGATCTGTCCAACTTCTCTGAAAATCTGCTGGTGAAGCAGGAGGAACTTTACCAAGTGACGAGTACACACTCCACCTCAGCTGAAAGTGGCGTAGCCCCTGCCATGTTAGTCAGCGCCTTGATGGGGTCCACATCTGCAGGGGATCTCTACCCGGACAAACCCCCTGAGGTCTCCAGGTCAGAAACAGGCCAGGGGTCTTCCTGCAGGGACAGCACAGAGGACAAGCTGGGGGAGTCAGAGCTGGGGTGTTCACCGGAGAGCCTCCACAGCCAACTGGCTGAATCGTCTCTTACCTCAGGTACGTCTACAAAATTATCATTAAATTTCCAACAGCGAACATTCATCCATCCATTGTCTTTTATCCGCCTCTTCCTTTTCGGGTCGTAGGGGTCAGTGGTGCCCACGTCCAGCTATCACCATGTGAGAGGCGGGCTACACCGTGGATAGGTTGCAAGTCAGTCACAGGGACAGACACATAGACAAACAACCATTCTCTCTCTCTCTAGTGACAACTTGAGTCACCATCAGTCTAACATGCATGTTATTGGTCTGTGGGAGGAAACTGGAGTACCCGGAGAAAACCCACGCATGCACAGAGAGAACATGCAAACTACATCCCGAAAGGCCCCGGGCCGGGATTTGAACCAGTGACATTCTTACTGAGAGGCAACAGCTCTACCAACTGATCCACCGTGCTGCCCAACAGCAAACTTAAAAGTAAAAACAAATAATAATGAAAAATAAACATTACATATATACTGAAATAATTTTGTTTTATTTTGGTGCATTAAATTCAATAAAATGATTTGCATGTGAGTTCAGCCTTACAAAGACCAGCTGTTCACATGCACTAAAAATCATGAAATATTGCACTTGGAGTCTGAATTGAGAAATCACCCTAAAAAACAAACAAAGAAGTCATTATCTTTTGTTTAAACCTTCTAAGAATCTATTTTAAGCTTAACGGGACAAAGACCTCCAGGAGCTGGATACTTCCTGGATAGTTTTTGGATGACCTCGTATCAGTCAGAGAATACTAAAGGCTCATTACGAATACCGTGAGTCAATATTTGTGTTTCCATGACTGCAGCCTCCTTCATATTCCATAATGCCTTTAAGAGTAGTTTTCTTAAGATCAACCGTTACAGCACAAACCTATAATGATTGTTTTTAATGGAAACTTGTATCTTGAGTTGTTTGACTTGTAAGTTTTTCTTCTCATGGATCTGTCTGTGTTGCTAAAACATTGTGGGGAACTTATTTACACGCAGCTGAGTCCATCACAATGTACGTGGTGATGTTTGGTTCTGAGAGGAGCGACAGCGGTCGGCTCCGATCGAGGCGTCGGTAGGCGAACGCGGCTCGCAGCTGTGGTTTGGTGTCGGCACAACAACAAGAGGGTCGATCATGTCTAAGGAAACTGTTTTAATAAAGCTCGTATTGATCGTTGGCCTCCAGATTCCAGGGGGGAACGGACCACACAGGAAGCAGGAAAAATAGATGTGCGTTTGATTCTTTAGAGATCCACCAGAACCGCACTCCAACAAACACTGCGCTGAGGCTGTGTGTATTTTTGTGCATCAGTGTGAACTGCAGCATCGACATGGGCGAAGCTCCTGTTTACCCAGAGTTCCACGGGGTTGCGCAAGGTGACCACAGCTTTAATTGAAGCAAGATGTGCAGCTTGAGCAATGCTTTTGTAACTTAACCCTCCCAACAGAAAACACATAAACACGCCGTCTTTTTTCTCAACTCTCACTTATGAGTATTGCATTGAGATTATTTCCCATCATGCAGCAGGACTCCGTGCATCCTGCTCATGCTATTTGAAGACGAGACGTCAAACTGAAACCATCAGCCTTTGCATTAAACACACTCTGGGGTTTGCTCCACCACTGGAGCAGGGGTAGCAGCCGAAAAGCTCTTTAGCCCTGCTGGAAAAACGAATTAAGCCGGTTGGAGGAGACATTTGAGCCGGCGTCTTTCTTAGCTGCTGGTGATGTGGAGCTCTGTGCTCCAGTTCAACTGAACAAAATAAAATCAGAGCAGAATTCGGAAAGCATAAATCAGAAGGCATTAGTCAGATTCCATTGAGCTTTGTTTTCAAAGCTGTGGTAACACCCCCCTCCCCCCCCCACCACCACCACCACCACCACAACACCACTGGTGTTCCCGGAAAAGCTCCGAGCTGAGAAACAGACGGACTCGAGTGTGAGGGCGTCTGCCTGTGCGCTTTACAGTTAATGTACAAAGAATTAATGAAGCACGTTTGCATCGACTACGATTATGTGTGTGTGTTTGTGTGTGTGTGTGTTTGTGCAGATGAGACATGGTGTGAGTCACAGAGGGTTGGCTGCAAAGTCAGACAGAAGGCGGCATCAAATGGGAATCAGAGATTTAATGTGGTCAAATGTGAATTATCAAACACAAGTTGAGCTCGCCGTGTGTGCAGAGGACTTTACACTCACTGTGGCGCTTATTGAAAAGGTTTCCTCCAGACGGTCACGCTCCTGAATGAAGGAAGAAAAATGGATACGCCCAAAAGCATTTGAATTAAACTTTTTGAGTTTCCCATGCTAAAAATGGCCGGAAACTCTAGTGTGGCTCTAAAGGAAATGATGTGTCAGTCTGTGTAGCTGTGGCCATTTTGCATTGTCATTAAAGCCACTGGGCAAGTGGGTTTTATCCCAAACCCGCCTGAGGTTAGCCAAGATTGTGTCCTTCCTTCAACTGCATCATAATTAGGGAGGATCGTTTGGTCTTCTAGACATTTCTCCAGGTTTTTCATAGTGATTCCATGAATTGGTCATGAAGCTGTCATGCATTCGTGGCTGCAGGCCAGCAGGAGGCAGGCTCTGAGTCAACGCCTGCATTTGAGCAAATAAATGTGTAAGCAACAAGCAGATCACCTCAGAACAGAAACAGCTCAGAGAGAGAGGGAGCTGAAAGACTCGTCTGCTTCTGGGGAGCTGAGCTAAATGATCTGGATGCTGGGAAAGAGCTGCCATGATTCCCACAGACATATAAACATAGATGGCTCACTGAGCACTGAGTCATACGTCATCGTCACCGCCATATTGGATGTGGCAAAGTGAAGCGATGGGAGAAGATGTGTCATTCATTCAGAGGGGCAACACAGAAAAGGCTGTGCAAAACTATTCTTTTCAAGGTTTATAACTTACACACATGCACACACACAGACTGCATACACACACACTGTGCATGTAATTAATACTCTCTGTGGTGTACAAGTATGTTCATCAAAGTGAATATGAAAATGATGAATCAAAATCAGTTAAATGTGGACGTTAGTGCTCTTCGTTCAGAAAATCCACACGTCACATCTACATTTCAGAATCTGGTTATTATAGACACAGATTAAATGTTCAACATGAATATTTCTATATTTATCACTACAGTAAAAGTGTTACACACATTAGTAGTTGTAAACACTCAAACAGTCCATCTGGCAGGTCTGCCACATCCAATATGGCGGACGCTCTGATGTACCGCTGCAGCGTGCCAGTCTGCTCATCGAGGTGTCTATAAATTCATGTCTATGATAATTCCCATCATCGAGTAACTGAATGAACAAGAATTAACATGAAGTTATTCCTGCAAATAAACAGGGAAGGGTGATGAGTAATTGAAAACAGGTGTGCTCACTACTAATGGAAACCAGGAGCTGGAACCAGGAACTGTTGAGGACCATCAAGAGTTTACGACCAGCACATAAACTCAAATGAATGAACCCCAAACTGAGCGTAATACAAAACAAAACCACAAACAAACACCAGATCCTCGATAAACTCAGAAATCAGAGGATTTTTTTTTAAAAACTATCACAAATATTTCACTTTTTAAAAAACTTGTCTACCTCTGCCTAAATGCATTTCTCATCTCAGAACCTTTGTGTTCTTTAGGTCTGGTTTCTGGGCACCACAACACCACGTACATCTCCAGCGGTCAAGTGATGAACGTTACGGGCGACGTCGTCGTCGTCTACATCAGCCAGGTGTCCAGCAGCAGCGACGAGGGCGCGCAGGACAGTGACTTCGGAAGTCCTGTCCAGGAGGAGGCAAGCGAGACGGCTCCGTTTTTTCAGAGCAGCCTGAGATCACAAAGGAACTGCATTTCCCAGAGCACCTTGAGAGAAGAGACGTTACCGGTCCAAGAAATGATACAGGAGAGGCTGCTGGTAAAGTGAACAAAGAAAAAGAGGCTGTTTGATGCCAGGGCTGAGATCAATTCCAAAAGCAATAGCTAGGTTTCAGTATGAAACCCAAATTATCATTATTATTATTTCTTGCATTAGATTTATTTTTACTGGAAAGCTGCAGAAAGTAGCCCTCATTTGTTCGGACAGTGATGAGTAATTATGCTCAGAATTGGATGTGAAACTGGAGTTCATACTGAAAAAGCACAAGTCTGCATCGCAGCATGGAAACTTCAACTGGATCTTTAAAAGTAAACATCAGTACATATCTAATTTCTTCAATACGTTCATATCAAATATCCACTATGTGGAGAAACATTTAATGCTTTTATGGCTGAAAACGACTTTTTCGACTATGTACAATCCGACTGAATCATTTTTTTAACAAGAAAAAAACAATAAGATGTGTTTTTACTTGGTGAACCTACACTACCACCACATATTGAGTAAAAATCAGTTTTACCATGTACATACAGTTTGTTGATTAAGTTTTTATTGCACCGCATGTGCAGTTGATGTCGAAGAACAAATGCTATGCATTTGGTAAGCTATTTTATTCCAGGTTTGATTCATTTCATGTTTTAATGTGTGGACTTTGATGAAGAAAAGGGACATTTCATAATTGTTTTAAATCATTTGAAAGGCAAATTCTGTTTTTATCTTCCAGAAGTTGTGTTTGTGATTATTTTTTTTATAGCATGATTTCTTAAAGACAAAATAGTATTCACCCGATTAATTTGTGATGTCACCAACAGCAGGCACGATGCACACAATTTAGGACTTTAAGGAAGCAGATTTTAAATTAATCCTTCAAAGACAAGAAGATAAAACTTTTTTCCCCTAAAGTTTTAATTTAATTATGTTCTTTGCCTGTTGTTGGTTAATTTGAAGTGACTCCATTAAACAACACTGAAGCTAAAAAAAAAAAGTCAATTTTGGGGCGTTGCCTTATTAGATTTTTGACGTCAGAATCTGACAAAAAAAATATCATATTTAGCGCTGAATCATTGATAACAAACTCCCACTGCACCTACATATCTCCAAACCTGCTAACAGGCTGTCACTTTGTCCATCAAAGTGTCACATGACACTTTATTAAAGCCTCAGACAAGTCTTTAAACCTCTCTGTATTCAAACAAATTCATTTTTGAACACACAAGTTCAGAAGATTATGAATAAACAAATTAAATACTGTATTTGACAAAAATCATTGGAAGTATATTTGTATTTTTAGTTGGGAAAACGGCTCTTCGTTTACATGAAGGGGCGGGGCTTAGACTTGCCTAGAGCGGTGTCTTCCTGCCTTCAACTTCTGGATTCTGGTTCTGTATCTAGTTTGAATAAATGTCAGCGGTCTAAAGGCAGTATTCATGCATTCAAAGTATCAATACTGATGAGCCTTGATCGTAAAAAGTTTCTTTTTTTTTTTAAAGTCCAAGTTGCTGCAATTAGGCCTGTCACGATAAACAATAAATCAATTAATTGCATGATGAAAATTATTGACCTCATTTTCGTTTATCGGCTTTATCGTTTCTTCGTGTCTCTCTTTCTGCTGAAGACACTGGATGACAAAAGGCTAAAATCCAGTGATCTTCACTGACCCCTTCCTTTCTCTTTAAAATCTGTTTAAACTGTCCAAAATCATGTTTTTTGATCGTTAAAAGCAGCTAAGCTATGAGCTAAGCTAACAGGTTGACCTCGGGGGAAAAAACCTCAGTCTTGTCTGAAGCTCCAAAATTCACGGTTGAAACTTGTGCCTTTGGGTAAAAAAGTTGTTTTTCTCTGCAAAAAGAAGGTGAAAACTTGTTTACTGATTTTTATTAAAAATTTTGTGTGAAAAATGCTAAAGAGCTCAAACCACAAAAAGCGTCCACCATTTTGAGAACAAAAGAGAGCCAGCCCATGTCATGTTAAGGGACCTCCCTTCCATTTTTCTTAAAGAGACATGCTGCTTACTCCCTCACTATCCATCCTTTTGTTCAAACAGTCTTGCACTGCCATCCGGTGGCCAAAAATGGTAAAACACTCAAAACAACCGACATTTCTTATATTTGACAATAGTTTCAAACAATATTATTGTTTATCGCAATAATTTCTGAGACAATTAATCGCCCAGCAAAATTTGTTATCGTGACAGGCCCAGCTACAATATGCAACTAGACATTTCAAATGTTGGAAGAAACTGTCAGAGTTATTTTGACCTTAAAGTTCAATTAATTCAAAAAGAGAAAGTGCTTCATTGTGCTGCTTTACATATTTTATTGCTGTTTTTAATCATGTAATTTGCTGATTATTGGCCAAGTGTTCACAGCAGAGCTGTAGTTGGGACCCAGCATATACTGGAGATGTTAAATGGACAGTTTGAGCTCAGGCTGAACATCTGCGTGCTGGTGATGTCACATTCAGCTGATGTTTTATTTTTAATAATAGCTCATTTGTGTAATTTATCTGCCCGATGACCTTTCAGACCGAACGCACCTCTGTGCTCTGTTTCAATCTTTTGCACAAAAGATGGTTCGCTGCCACCGTCAGCTCTGTGAGCTGTAAGTTTGACCAGACACAGGCGGCAAGATGGAGGAAGAACTGTGCACATGACACCATGTTGTGGTCACATTGAGACGTCAAGGCCTCTAGTTCTCTGACAACCTCCTTTCCTGCTGCTCCGAACTTCTCCTTATCACTGTTTGCTTACCGGCAGAAGATAAAAAAAGAACAAGTGTATTTTGCTCAATAATCCAAATGGCTGTCTGTGGAGCTCATTGTGCATTTGGTCTGAAAAAGGTGGATGTTCTCTGAAAGAAAGCTGTTGTATGTCGAAGCCAATCAAATCGGTCTGCCTGGGGTTCACTAAGCTGATCAATGCCACCCGTCGTCTGTATGCAGCTTCTAAAAACCATGTACATATCAATCAAATATGTTGCAACGATTAAATAAAAACACTATTTTGAATTAAATGTGTTTCGCATCTATTGTTTTCATGCGCAGCAGACATCCTGCAGTCTGTGGTTTCCTCTGTCGACTTTCTTACTCCGGGATGGACAGATTACAATGAAGGAGTTGTTGATTTCCTCCTGATGATCCATAACGCCCGTGAAGCAGTCTTAATTACATGTGTGGTGAGATGTCTCTGCCTTTGTCCCCGCGCTGACAGACAGGCGGCCTTTCATCAGGCCGGGGACTGGCGCACAGCTGTGAGGAGAAACTGTCGAAGCACTCAGACCAGCCAGCGTCACAGAGAGACCACATGAGAGGAACTGGCAACGTTCATCTAGACCTGGTTTGGGTCAGCACCAGTATGTTTACATATGCATGTGTTTGTGTGGAAGTGTGCATCTCGTCCCGGCCTATTTTTTTTTTGCATGGTTGTTGGTGAAAACAGGAAGTTATGACTGGCTTCCACATGGTTTACATGAGAAATAGCTGGCGGACCAACACAGAACTTGACTGCAGAGTCAAAGGATGTCAGTTTTTTTTTCTTCTTCTGCTGTTTTTAATGTGTGAGAAAATAATCTGAGTTTATGTGATCAAGTGTTGGAGGTTGCTGTTTTCTGCCCTCTAGTGGTCAAGATGAGTTAGGATTGAAAAGAGAGTCAATACTGTACTTGGTATCAATATATTTGAATAACATTTCTTTAGGTTTTTCTCAAAATTGTTCTTTTTCAAGACTTTGGCTGCTTTTTCATTCCCTATTAGATGAGTTTATAACCAATTTATAGATTGGTTTTTATTTGTTTCCTTGTAAAGTCACCCTAACCCAATAAACCAAGCCCTAAACTCTGTCAACTTTCCCTGTAAACGATAACTTCAATACTAATACACTTCTACAACAAACCCAACCCTAAACTTAACATCAATATTCATATATTTCATAGTGAATCAAGCTCTAAACTCAACTTTACTCTGCATGTTAGTCCACATATCCAAGCCCTGGAACTTAGTAATGAATCCAGTCATAAACTTCCCTCCTGATGTCTTCTCCATATCTCTTTCTCTCTCTCTGTATACCAGCACGGTGGTTTAGCACTGTTACCTCACTGCAAGAGGGGCCTGGGTTCAATCCCCAGTTTGGACCTGGGGTTGCTCTGGAGTTTGCTCGTTCAAATGTCTTGAGTGGGTTTTCCAGTTTCCTCCCACTGTCCAAAAAACATGTACAGAATGCTCAGGCGAGCTCCATGTGGTTGACCTGCTTAATTGAAGATAAATGAATAAATAAATAGATAAATAATACTACCCTCCATCCTGTTCATCTCCTTTGTCCAAGTACCAAGTAGAGAACACAACCAAGAGAAACCCAAGAAAAGGGAGAACGATGTCCCCACGGTTTGACCTGACCTGAAGTTGAGTGTCCTCTGTTCCCTGGACCTACTCTTGAGTATCCCATCAAGATAAAATCCCACCAAAACACCAACCCTGTTCTCTGAATCACTAAAACAGAAGAAAGACTTCTAACTCAAGGGATGAACCAGAGTTGTGTCTTAAACAAGGTTCTGTCAGACTTCTTGTCTTCTTGTTTACTGACATAGATCTATACAAAAAAAAAAAATCATTGTTACAAATAAAATAGCATTTTAGTACTAACTAGGTGATTCCCAAATTCAGGCAAAACTTGTCAAAGGTCAATTTAGCTCTTACACCCTATTTCAGCTATTGTTACTCTACAGGTTTTATACACCTCCTTACAATTGGCATTTCAGCACTTACGTGAATCTACATTTTCCTATTTTGATTACCTGAAATCATTTCTCTGGGTGTGTGGTTGTGTTGCAGTACTCGGGACCGGTCTTGGTCACTTTTTGATGGTCTTGGTCTTGTCTCGCTACGATGATTGATTGTTTTGGATGGGTGTGGTTAGCACGTGTTAAAAACCTGCTTTTGAAATTCCAACAGGAGTTTGGCTCGAAACACAGCAGTGAAGGCTACACATTGGATAGATCTGGTTGCCAGGTCGTAGGCTGAAGAAGTCCTCTGGATGGGGGACAAAATGTTTCTCACTTCAAGAAACAGTCCAGATGGCACAGTTTAACCTTTTTTTATTATTACTTCTTCTACTATATTCTCAAATGAGCTGAAGAGAACCTGATGGCGGGGAAGCCCACTTGTGAGTAACGGTCTGGGTTTAGTCCTCATAGTGTTTCACATTTCAGGACTGAATTAACACTTTTTTTTTGTCAGTTCAACCACCACAAAGAACAACAGGTTAATCTTCAGTACAAGTGATAGAGTAGCCCTCGGAAAGCACCAAAAAATCCACACTAATGCATTGCTAGAGTTACAGTGTTCTCACCTGCGGAAACAGGTGCTGAGTCTCATCGCTCGCTTGCAGAAGACCGTGACAGGTAAGACTGGACACCAGTTCTGGTTACCTCTGAGATATTTATTATATTTGACGTCATATCTGTTTCAGGAGATGCAGAACACTGCTTCTGAATAAATCTCAAACCAGTAGATGAAACATCTTGATTCATCATCTGCTACATTAAGATGCTTCAGTTATTTTAACACTTCTGAAACTGAAGGACATATTTTTACTCTCATCGTTTACAGGTAATAAAAAAGTAGCTTTAAATTTAAATATATCTTCCATGTAAATATGCTTTGACTTAAACCCTTCAAATCCCTGTCCCTAATGAAGAAGAGCATCCCCGCACCATGATGCTGCCACCACCGTGTTTCAGTTTAGGGATGTAGTGTTCCAGATATTTTAACCACACAGATCAAAGTTCACGCTCAATAATTCTGGAAAAAAGTCCAACAAAAGTTAAATCAGGTCCTCCAGACGGTTTATTTTTCTGTTGTTGAAACGTTTCAACGTGACTTCATCAGCCAGAGGAGCCACAACAAACTCAGTCCCACAAGCAGCACACAGCCAGTTTGATGGTGAGAAGATGGTTAACCACAGTTTTTTTTGCATTTAGGCCAAAAAGTCAATCTTTGGTCTGATCTGAGCAGAACACCCTCCTTGTGTTTGCTGTGTCCCATACACATCAAACAAACAGGACCCGTGGCTTATTCTTACCACTCGTCTATAAAGATAAGATCTGTGCAGCTCTATTAATTGTCTGGTGGACACCTGGGTGATCAGTTTAGGTGGACATCCATGACTTGGTAGGTTTGCAGTTGTGAGATATCCAAAGCTTCTTTTCTAAACCCTGCTTTAAATTTCTAAACAACTTTATCCCTGACCTAGTGTGTTCCTTGCTCTTCATGATACTGTTTCTAACTAATGACAAACCTCCAAGGACTTCCCAGAACGGCTCTATACTGAGATTCAATAAAAACACAGTAGGACTGGATTGTCAGATTTAATAAGAGAGTGAGCACAAACACTCCACAAAACTTTTTAGATTTTTATTGGAAAACTTTATAAAAGCCATGTGTCACTTTGCCTCCACTTCACAGTTACTTTGTGTTTTTTTTTTTTTATAGGATAAAGTTCTGGTAAAGTAGTTTGAGATTATGGTAGATGTTGGAAAAGTCTAAAAAATAAACACATCACAGAAAACATTTAGTTTGTTGAGCAACTTGTTCAACAAGAAACAGAACTAAACATGAAAAGGCTTCTCTGCTAGTTTTAATACCCATTACAACTGCTTGCCATGTGACAGCCCATCAGAACTTTAGCTTTAATTGATTATCTCCAACAACTGAATTTGAACAGAAGGCTGCTTGTCCTGCTCAACTATAAAAGGGAAAGTCTTCTACCTCTCAGTTCTGCTTCATTCTCTGCCATATCACTGGATTTTGTCGTACGTGGTCACCAGTAGAGATGCAAACTGTCAGGTAAGAGTTTGCTTTTATTTCTATAGACGTTTCAGTTTATTTTCAAGCAAATGGTTCACGTCTCTTCAACTCTTCAGGTCTCTGTTCATCCCAACGTGCTCGTCAGATGTGCGCCTGGAGGGGAAGACGGCTATTGTGACGGGCGCCAACACCGGGATAGGCAAAGCAACATCCAGAGACCTTGCAGCAAGAGGCAAGAAAACACTCACATGTTTTAGGACGAACAAATGACCGTATTTTCTGCCATACATGTCGCACCGCCCTATAAGTTGCATCAGTCCAAATATGTCTAATAAAGTGGAAAAATCCTAAATAAGTCTCTTCTCCATATAAGTCGCATCTATTATACATCACCACTGACAACCTAAATGTGGGCCGGGTGTTGTGCCTGGCTGCCAAATGGCGGCTGCGCAAGCATGCACGGGAGGACTTTAACAATAATTTAACAGGATTAACACTTAAAAACAATTATTTGTTTGCTCTACATTATAGCACAGCTGTGTGTCAGCTGAACTTTTACTTAATAAATGCATTTCAATGGTCAAATTACCTACATTATGCCGGGGCTGCGCAGCGAAATGAAGCTGATTTGATGGTTGCTCCAGGCGACCTGGATGATGGTGGCAGCCTATGGCAAGCCGATTGTGTCATTAATAGCCATGTTTACCTAGTACAAAATACAACGGCATGCCATACTACTCAAGTGCCCTCTAGCGGCTGAAAATGGTAGTGTTCAATATTTTCAGTCAGAATGAATAAAAACGGTCATATATATTATTTATATAATAAAAATTGGTATATAAAGTTGAAAAAAAAATCCATAAATATGTCGCTTTTGGCGTATAAGTTGCAGGGCATGTAAATTATGCAAAAAAAAAAAAAACTGCAATAATACATTTTCACCTGTGTTTGGTTTCTCAGCTGTGTTGAAATTTAGGTGATTACCATGTTCTTTCTTCAAGAAGCCTTCGTTGCTCAGATTGGACTTGCGAGTGCGTTCAGAGTGGATTAATTCCTCTTTCACAGGCGCCCGGGTGATTTTGGCGTGCAGAGACATGACGAAAGGAGAACAAGCTGTTTCAGATATCATGAAGGAGGTCAATGGAGCCAACGTTGTCGCCAGGCAGCTGGATCTGGCTGACACTAAATCGATCTGCCTGTTTGCTGAGAGCGTCTACAACAGTGGGTGTCAGTGCATGCACGTGCACGTATCCAAAATACTCTCAAACACTCTGCACAGAACAGCTTCTGTTTTGCAGCTGAAAAGGCTCTTCATTATCTGATCAACAACGCAGGCGTGGCTTTTTGTCCTTATGCTAAGACAGTGGATGGATACGAGACACAGTTTGGAGTCAATCACTTAGGTACATGTATGTAAGTTAAACATCCTCTTGTGTTGTCCGTTCATAAGTTAATATTTTTTGCTCCATTTCTGCCTCTTCAGGTCCGTTCTTTTTGACTTTCTTGCTGCTGGACTTGCTGAAGCACTCGGCTCCATCCCGAGTCATCAACGTCTCGTCGCTGGCTCACGCCATGGGCAAGATCCAGTTCGATGACCTGAACGGGGAGAGGAGTTACCACCCTGTCAGAGCTTACGCTCAGAGCAAGCTCGCCAACGTGCTGTTCACCAGAGAGCTGGCCAAAAGGATCGAGGGTAGGGTGCGTGGCTCTGACACAGACGGCAGGCTTCATATTGGACTGTGAGGATCTGTTGGCTCTGTCTCTTAAATTGTAGATTAAAAAATGGGATTGCATTTCTTTCCAATGTGAGAGTCTCGTGCTTCAACATCTGCTCCGGGCAGCGAACAGAAACCTTTCCCTGAACAACGAGCTGTCTGAAATAATCCCACTTTGAACATATCATGGTTCAATTAGCTTCAAATCCGTTGAATTCAAACCTGCTGAAAGTATCAAAAGAAAAACTAAAACTGGAACTCTCATTAATTAATTATTGGCTGTGCCTCTGCAGCCATCATCCAATTCAAAATGGTTGCTACAGCTCATTAGCATTAGCCAACAAAAATGGCATCAGCTAAGTGAATTTTACAGCTATTTAACTAAAATGTTGGTGTTGTAACATTTCAACATGTTCAATGCTACTTTAGCATGAACGGTGGTGGGAGAAACGCTTTCCTTTGAGTGGCGCTAAGCAGCAACATTCACATGGATCTCATCTGTGAATGTTTATTTTTAAACTTTTAATCTTGTGGTTCTAAATTATTAAAAAATGTGAAGAGAAGGCATCAAAACCAAAATCATTTCCGTTTCTCTCCAGCGCATGGTGTGATGGCCTTCTCAGTGGATCCTGGTCTTGTGAACACTGAAATCACAAGGCACATCAGACCGTCCCTGGTGGACATAAAGAACATCTTCAGTTTCCTGCTGAGGACCCCAGCAGAGGGCGCGAGCACCTCCATCTACTGCACCGTCACTCCTGAGAGCCAGATGATCACTGGTGGACACTACAGGTCGGTTTGAGACACAAAGCATCTTTACGCTTGGCGACTAAAATGGGATTTTCCAGAGCTCAAAACTAAACGTGTAATTTCAGTCCCTCTTTCTGTGCAGGAGCTGTGCTGCAGCAGGAAGCTGCAGGGCAGGTGAGGACGATGGCACCGCCTTGAAGCTGTGGGCTGTGAGCTGCCACCTGCTGGGCATCCGCTGGAGATGAACTCTCCCAAAGCTGTGCAGCAACAATAACTGGGGACGTCCTGGAAAAACAGCTACCTCTTATTATCCACCTGAAAAGGGTCGTGCTCTTCTATCAACTTTAATGCAGCTGAACCGCAAAGTGTG
>JARVLU010000600.1:26080455-26111499 GCA_031762415.1 Simpsonichthys santanae
TATTTAGCATTTTTTTTTTTTTTTTTTTTTTTTTTTGCTAATCTTAGCTTTTTCAACTAATTCCACATTTATTTGCTCTTGTTTCAATTTTTTTCTGCCTAATTCAGCAAAAACGTGCTCTCTCCACTTCCTTCTGGTAATTTGTTACTTTCTGTTTTTGTTAGCTACTATTTAGCCTTTTTTATGATAATTTCAAAAGTTTTCAGACAATTTCCACTTTTTTCAGCTAATTTCTGATCTTTCAGCACAACTGGGCAAACATGTGCTTTCATGCTTTCTTCTGCTAATTGAAGCTTGCTCTACCCATTCAGCTCTTAGCATTTTTAGCTAACTTCATCTGTTTTTAGATAAATTCAAGTTTACTGTGGTAATTTCTGCTGCTTTCAGCCTAATTAACTTATCTCTGCTCACTTCAGCTTGTTATGCTCTTTTCTTGTCTAGTTTCAGCTTTTTCCTCTATTTCAGCTACTAGTTAGTTGTGTTTGTGCTAAATTTAGCTTTTTCAGCTGTTCCTCATTTATTTTAGCTCATTGTATTTTAAGATATTTTGCCCTTTCAGCTACTTTTCAGCTTTTTTGTTTTTCTTTTGCTAATTACAGCTTTTTAAAGCTAATTTCCTCATTGTTGTGCTTGTTTATTTTTATTTAAATCTAATTCTGCAAATATGTGTTCTTTCTTCTGCTAACGTTGACTTGTTCTACCATTTCAGCTACATTTCAGCATGTTTTTAGCTAATTTCAGCTGTTTTCAGCAGGTTCTTCAGCGATAAGCATTCACACTGCATTTTCACAGGAAATGCAATTTCTCTGATTTACAAATTGTAAAGTCCATTGAGATCTTTAATGTCTTCAAGAACTTTTTCACTTTGGAATTTGATCCAGGGCACATTTATTTACGTATTTATTTGTTTGTTTTTAGCTTCTATTTGTCAACTTTTGTTTTTTTAAGCTAGCATTTAGCTACTTTTAGCTTTTCATTGATGTTTTGCCACATTTAGCTTTAACAACTCAGTTTCAGCTTCTTGAAAATACATTCAGCTCAGCAGTTTCATGAAAAAATGTTTTTTTTTTTTAATTTAAATGTATCTATATGTTTTGAGCACAGCATAAATAAACATTTTTTTTAAATCATGCATGCTGAAACGTTTGGAAACCATCGTGCGTTATAAAGATGAAGAGCTTAGCTCTGTATGTGAGAGGGGACGTAGAATCAGTTTAACAGATGGTGCTGGTCATGATCTTATGTTTGCAGCTAAAAAGCTGCAGAGTTGGAGGACAACGTGAAAGATGAGAACAGAACGATCACCTCCAGGGTGAAACAGACAGGACTAATGATGACATCATCGATCAGTAAGCGGGCTTAAGTAATGACATCATGACAACTTGATTAGATCAGCTCAGATTCATAACAGGCAGCTGCCTCCTGCAGCACCGGGGGAAATCAAACTGAATCAAATCCTCGACTGTCGTTTTGGTCATTTGGACGCTGACGGAGCAAAACGTGACACAGAAGTGCTCATTAATCACAGATAATGTGATTGATTAGTCACATGATGTGCTGCATTTAACATGACTCAATGCTGTTATGTTTCACGTTTGCTTTCTGTTGTTTCACGAGAGCAGAGCCTCAGTGATGGTGCACAGATGCTCTGATGAACGGCTTCATTAACAGCAGAGCAGCTTTTCACACGTCTGTGTGGGTTTACTTGAGAGTTTGTTTTTGGGTGATGTGGTGTCTTTTTACATTTGTTTGTCAGGGTGTGCAGGGAAATCTGGGTGATGGAAAGAGAACGTGTCCTGAAAACCCCCTTTCTGTGATCATTAAGGAGGATGTGCCACCGTTTGTGTCAGAGAACAGGAGAACTGGGTTCATGTGAGGGGATCAGCCAGTCCAATGAGATCATCAGAGAATCTTCAGAGATGTTTGGGGACTTCATTTCTCTCATGACGACAATGACTTGGTTCACATGCAAATGAACAAAACCAGCATCGTTTTGAAGCTCATAGTGTGAACGTTTAGGATTCACTCTGCTGTGATCCAGTTTTCTTCTGTGTGTTTTTCAGCATCGCTCACAGTTTTTGTGCTAGTTCAACAAATCACGTCTCAAAACGTTCGGCTCTTTCAGGACAATCCTATCAAAACTTTTGGTATTGGTGCAACTTTAGCTTTTTGAAATATTTAGCTTTTTCTCATAGAAAATGAACTGAGCTCATTTTACATCCTTCACCACCTTTTTACTGCTCCTTCCACATTTTGCTCTGCTTCAGCTTCTTTCAGCTTCCTGCTGCAAATTTAAACAGTTTTTTTCCAGATAATTTCTACTAAATTCAACTGTTTTTCAGCTGTTTTGTGCTCTTTTTAGATTCTTTCTGCTAACTACATTTTTGTGCTTCTAACTTATTTTAGCCAGTTTCAGCTAGTTAAGCTCCTTTCAGCTTGATTATGAAAGTTTCATCTTTTCCTGCTATTTCAGCTACTATTTAGCTGTTTTATGCTAATTTGAGCTTTTTTGTCTAATTCCACATTTTTGGAGCTCCTTTCAACTCCATTCACTTCCTTTTGGTAGTTTAAACGTCTTTCTAACTTTTCAGCTATCTTTTGCTCATTTCAGTTTATTTGTGTGTGCTAATTTCATGATTTTTGTGCTAATTTCATGATTTTTGTGCTAATTTCATGATTTTTCGTGCTAATTTCGGCTTATTTAAACCTAATTCAGCAAATACTATGTGTTTTTTCTGCTTTCTTCTGCTAAGCTTGCTTTTCAGTTTCAGCTACATTTCAGCTTGTTTTTTAGTTAATTTCAGCTGTTTTTTAGTAAGTTCTGCAATGAGCATTCACATTGCATTTCTGCAGGAAATGCAATGTCTCCAGTTCAGATTATTGTAGCAACATGGCTGTCATGAGCTGCGTAACATCTACTTACAGATCAAAATTAAAAGTCTGCGCCAAATCAAGAGCCAAACAAGTGGAATGTGAGCAGGATGAGCACATAAAAACATGCTCCCATAGTAAATGCACAGGTTTGTGTATGTTGAGAAAAAGATGATGTTGCAGTATTTCATCAGCTTCTTGATGTTTTAGGTGCTCGCATCATCATGGCGTGCAGAGACCTGGAGCGGGCAGAGGAGGCTCGGGACGACATCCTGGAGGACACAGGAAACGAGAATGTGGTCATCAGGAAACTAGATCTATCTGACACCAAGTCCATTAGGGCCTTTGCTGATGTCATAAACAGAGGTAAGCAGCTAGAGTTCATAAAGGGGTTAGTTTTGACACTCAGCTTTAAAGTCTGGCATGATGTCACCAGCTCCACCTCTGCTTTTTGTTCTAAATCTTCTACCTGACCCATGAGGTGCTGCATTTACTTTTCAGAGGAGAAACAGGTGAACATCCTGATAAACAACGCAGGGATCATGATGTGCCCCCACTCTAAGACACTTGATGGGTTTGAAATGCAGCTAGGAGTCAACCATTTGGGTAAGGTGGACTGAATGTTGGCCTTTTTGTACGTTTTGACTAACATTCAAACTTCCTCTGGATTTCTTTTCAGGTTGATTTAGTTGAATTAATGTGTTTAACAAGAACAGAGTCACTCTGTGGATTATACGACAAATTAGAGTGAAGTGTGCAATTATTTCTTCTAGCTGTGTTTTTTCTTTATTGGACAATATCTTGGTTGGTTCTCTCAGATCAGAGGCAGTGTGTTCAACATAATGGTACTTCTTCAAGTTATTTGTTAACAATGGTGTACCACAAGGCTCAGTTTTAGGACCCACCCTCTTCACAATCTCGGATACATCCTTACATTTCTATGCTGACGATACAGTTGTTTATTGTCGAGCTAAAATGGTTTCTAAGCTTTTCCAGCTTTTGCAATCCACTTTTAACATCATGCAGTCAGAGTTGTTCTGTGTCAAATGTACCAAATGCTGACAAAACCAAAGGGATGTTGTTTTCAAACAGTAAGTTGGTCCCAGAAGTTCTTCCTACTATCGTATTTTATCTTCAAATGGTGTCCCTAAGTGTTTGAGTCCTACAAATATTTGTGTATCCTGGTCAATTCCCATCTCTCTTTTAAGCTCCACATGGAAAACGTAAAGAAACTGAAAGTTAAACTGGGTTTATTTTTCAGAAACAGATCATGTCATACTCTGAATGTTAGGAAACACCTTGTAACTGTGACTTTCCTTCCCTCCATTGATTACAGTGACATTACATGAACGCTCCCACAAGCACCTGCAGATGTTGGATGCTGGTGCACTAAGATTCATAACTGGCTGTGATTATCGTACCCACCACTGCACCCAGTATTCACTGGTTAACTGGACATCATCAATCTCACACAGACTCTTTCACTGGTACATTTTCATCTTTAAATCACTTCTTGGTCTTCTGCCTTCATACATCTCCTCCTACATGTCTCTGTGTGAGTGCAGCTACAGCGTGCACTCTTAGGACATGATTACCTGCAGTGTTCCCTCAGTGAGGACTGAACTAGACAAAAAGGCCTTCTCCTACTCTGCTCCTGCTTCCTGGAACACCTTACAGAAAGACCTGAAGCTCTCGACCTTGACCTCTAAGTGGCTTCAAACATCAAGTTACTGGAAAAACCAATGCAGACGTGTTCCTGTTTTTAGTTTTCTACATCACTTTACAATCCAGCTCTTATCGTTAAAAATAATTTTCTTCCATTTATTTTTTTCAATTTATTTGTTTTCTTTTATGATTGTCCATTGTTGTCATCACTCTTTGTTACAACCAGGTGTCTCTTGTAAATGAGTCCTTAAGGCTCAATGAGACTAATCTTTATAAATAAAGTTGAATGGATAAAAAAAAAATCCCGCTCAACATTATTTTGTCACAGTCTGTTGGTGTGAACTCTGCACTGCCCACATTCACACAGGTCTATACATATTTCCAAAACAGCCTTAGCATTTACACATTTTCAAACTTTATAGCACATTTTTTGCAGTTTCCTTTGTGCAGTACATTTGTAACACTCTATTTTCCAAATAATTTGGCATATTTCTCCTCAATTAGCTAAACTTTTAGCTTCCAGCACATACTGTTTTCTATTTCTGCAGCTTAAATTACATAAAATACAGAAATGTGGAGCTTCCACTTACTGTGGGTGTATTTTCACAGATTTTTCTTTCTTTAATCTTGTTTGAGAAGCAAATTTTATGTGTAAGTTAATGAGCTTGTGGAAGAAAATCATGTGAATAATTTGAGCTGCTTAGTTTGATTAACATAATATTTAAATTATAAAAACATTAAAATGTGTGTTTCCTGTCTTTCCTCAGGTCACGTCCTCCTGACCTTCCTGCTGCTCGATCTCATCAAGCGTTCAGCGCCGGCTCGTGTTGTGGTCGTGGCGTCGGTGGCCCACACCTGGACCGGGCTTCGGCTGGACGACATCAACAGTGAACTGAGCTATGACGCCATGAAGGCCTACGGACAGAGCAAACTGGCCAATGTCCTCTTTGCACGCTCGCTTGCCGAGCGGTTACAAGGTGAATTTGAAAAATCTTACACATTTCTGAAGACAAACATGAGACGGTGCAGTTTGAAGGAGTTCACTCTAGTTATTGGAGGTGCTGAAACTAAAAGCAGTCAGAACCTACATTAATTTATCATTTAGGGGTCTGTCCGTGTGTTGCAGGTTCGGGGGTGAGTGTTTTTTCCCTGCACCCTGGGGTGGTACAGTCCGACCTGTGGAGGCACCAGCATCAGTGCATCCAGGTAGCGGTGAAGATTTTCAGAATCTTTACAAAGACCACAGTGGAGGGAGCTCAGACCACCATCTTCTGTGCCGTGGAGCCTGGTCTGGAGACAATGAGTGGGGGCTACTTCAGGTGATTGGCCAGCAGGCACCTGCTCCATGCTGCTCAGAGCTTCTATCAGCCAAACCACGAGTCAAGAGTTTGTGTGAATGTTCATGAAGCGTCCACTCTTTTGTCATCCATTTGTCTTCTGTACATTTCTCAGCATCTTTCTCGTTCCACAACTTTTGTGCTGTTTCCACAAACCATCAAACAAAAACATTCAGCTCATTTATGAGAAGGATGCTATGACTTTTGATATTGATGCAACTTTAGCTTTTTGAAATATTTAAAATTTCTGACACTTTATTCTCATAGAAAATTAATTGAGTTAATTTTACCTCCTTCACATCTTTAGATGTGTTTACAACCTTTTACTGCTCCTATCACATTTTGTTCTGCTTCAGCTTCTTTCAGCTTCCTGCTGCAAATTAAAAGGAAAAAAAAAATCAGCATGTTTCAGCTAATTTCAGCTGTTTTTTGCTTCTTTTGGCTTTATTCTGCTAACTACAACATTTTTGTGCTTCTTCTAACTTTGTTCTGCTAATTTCAGCTTATTTATGTAAATGTTTAAGCTATTTCTGCTATTTCAGCTAGTACTTAGCTGTTTTATGCCAATCTTAGCTTTTTCAGCTAATTCCACATTTTTTGTACTCGTTTCAACTTTTTTCTGCCTAATTCAGCAAAGATGGGCTCTCCACTTCCTTCTGGTAGTTTAAGCTTCTTTCTGCTATTTTAGCTACTTTTTTAGCCTTTTGACACTTTCAACATTTTTCTGATAATTTCCACTTTTTTCTGCTCATTTCTGCTTCTTTCAGAACAATTGGACAAACATTGTTTCATTCAGCTGCTAATTTAAGCTTGCTCTACCCTTTCAGCTAGCTTTTACCATTTTTAGCTTATTTCAGCTTATTTCAGAAACAAAAAATCAAGTTTACCATGGTGATTTCTGCTACTTTCAGCCTAATTAACTTCTTCTTCTGCTCATTTCAGCTTGGTATGCTCCTTAGTTTCAGCTTTTTCTTCTATTTCAGCTAGTTGTTTTTTGTGCTAAATGTAGCTTTTTCAGTCCTTCCACATTTATTCAAGCTCATTTCAGCTTCTTCCAATTACAGCTTTTAAGCTAATTTCCCAATTTTTGTGCTTGTTTATTTTTATTTAAATCTAATTCTGTAAATATGTGTTCTTCTGCTAACTTTGACTTGTTTTACCATTTCAGCTATGCATTCAATTTCAGCGTTTTTTTAATTTTAACAAGTTCTTCAGCAATTATCATTCACACTGCATTTTGGCAGGAAATTAAATTTATCTAGTTAACTCTGTAATTATTACACAACAGAACCATTGCATGTAACGTGCACTTCCTGTCACTGTTTGTGTTCAGCGACTGCGCTCCGGCGAGGTGCTCCAGGTCGGCTTCAGATGATGACTTGGCCCAGAAGCTGTGGGAGGTCAGCTGCAACATGCTTGGCATCAGCTGGCAGTGAGGAGCAGCAAACTACCTGCACAGTAATGGAAACTGGGCCCTCTGTGGAAACATCATCTTTCAAAAGAACCAGTTTGCTTTTTTATAACTCCATCAGTGAGTCTCATGGCAAGGTTGCTTTTAAAAAAAATCATAAGTCAGCATGAATTAAAATCCAAAACTACTAACTTTTTCCATTTAAGGACACATTATTTGTTGAAATAAAACATGATTAAAGATGGTGCAGTGTAAAATGCAATGTTTGGAAATGTTCCTGTTTTATATTTCTAACTGTAAATGTACTTTGTGACAATTTTTGTTTTCTAGTTGGTTTCATCTCTTAAAAACAGCAGATGGTTCTTTGTCATGGGAATAAGCTTCAGGCATGGACTTGTTTTGGATCAAAATGAACTGAGGAGTTAAAGAATTTGAAATATGTCACATATTTTAATTTTACAAGCTCACTATCATTGTATATTTCATCTGACAATTATGCTTTTCCTCCCTGGAGCATCATATTACTGGCTGTATTTGCAGTTTGTCACAAAAACCCAACCAAAATTTCAAAGTATGAATAAATAAAGAGGCTTCCAGATGCTGCAAATGAAAATGTGAATTTTCATGGAGTTTCTAAATACCTGCAGCCCTGTGAAAACAGCAAGGAGTTTCAGTTTATATTCTTATTCTCAGTTCTTAGTTAACACAGTTCTTAAAGTTGTTCAGTTTGGCCTTGGATTTGTGCAGCTATTACTGACTGGACTTGAGTTTGTGCTCCTGCAGATGTTTAAAAGAACAGTCAAAACTTAAAGTTTTGTAATTTAATGCACTTAGGGAGAGACTGCAGACAATATTAGGTGGCTCTATTTAAAATTCTACCTCTGAATATGAAGAGAGTGCACGTTGAAAATCTTGCCTTGATCATCTGCTCTTGTTTGAGCTGGTTGTAATATTACAGGGAAAAAAATCCAATTAATGTTGAGCTGTTTCACTGATTTTGGTTTAATTATGTTCTGTGGGTTCTCCCTGATACATTAAAACAGAATGTGACAACATGACATCATGTAAATAATAATAATTAAAAAATAAAATAAAATAAACTAAGCACTTTGTCGACTTGAATGAAAAGACTTGAAAGTTGTAACTAGTGCCACTAAAATTGAAGGCTGAATTTTGTGACGCTCATGGTTAAATTAATAAATAGACACATATTAAAACACAATAATTATTCTGCTACCAACACATCTTAGTTTGTCTGGAAGGAAAATATTGTGAAGAAAAATGCCAGAAAAAGAAACAGCTGATCTTAATCTAAATCACATGAGTAATTATAACCTCAAGAATGTGGTTTGAGCCAGAACGGCTACAGCAGTCTACTGAATAATGGCTCCTAAAAACAAAGGTGATATAAATATTAGGGGAAAATACATATTATAATCAGAATTATAACTATCCAACAAATAAAAAGTCTTGTGTTTCTCAGTGGAAAATGAGGGACTCAGAAGCTGATTTTCTCCCTGAACAACTTCAATAACTATCAGTATGTTTGTAATAAATGAAATATGACACGCATATAAAATACATTCAATTTCAGCTAAATCTAAATTTAATGTTCTTGTAACAACTTGTTTTAGAATTAATTTAGACACTTGCTGACCTTTTGTTCATTTTTTTTCATTATGACAACTCAGCTGACAAAAAAAAAAAAAAAAAAAAAAATCACATGCAGTAAAAACTCCTAACCTGAAGGTGGCAGCAGAGACAGGCGGAAAACCGGAAAAACAACCACGCATGCGCACTTTAAGTCTACGTCAGCTCTCCTCCGTCCTTAGCTGTGGAAAAGCTACGTGGCCATTTCTTCTCGTACTGCTTTCTGTTGAGGTGCTACACGAAAACAGGTAGATAACAAGAATTTTACTCTTAGTTGTGTATTTTTGCCTTTAAAAACATTAACAGTTATGACATTAGAAATGTTATTTTTTATATTTTTTGACTTATTGATCTGTTTTAAACAACGAATCCTAATGCTACGTAGCATTGCTTTAGTTTACGTTACGTTGTTTTCCAGTGTCGTCGTGGTAAATAATTCATTTTAATGACTTCATATCGCGTATTTTTTACTATTAGATATGTTTGAATATAATATTAAACATGGGTTAAATAAGAATATCGACTTTTAAGTTTACTGATAAGTGACTGAAGCGATGCGGAGTCCGCGTCAGCACTGAAAGCCCAATTTTTATTATGGTTTTAATCTTGACTCAACTTTTTTTTTTTTTTTTTGCAGATCATACAAGATGGATCAGGTGATGCAGTTTGTTGAGCCCAGCCGGCAGTTTGTCAAAGACTCAATAAGGCTTGTAAAAAGATGCACAAAACCCGACAGGAAAGGTATTTTTTTAAAAATATGCCCAGTTATGGTTGACATTTTATGTCGGAACACAGATTAGTTTTGTTCAGTGTTTCTAAAAGAGTTTTGTCCTCTTTCAGAGTTTCAGAAGATTGCCATGGCTACAGCAATTGGGTTTGCCATCATGGGTTTCATCGGGTTCTTTGTCAAGCTCATCCATATCCCCATCAACAACATCATTGTGTAAGTACAAAACACACTTTGCTGTATAAGAATCTGTACATATGCTGATTTCACAACCAGTCACTGTGCTATAAGAACACTTGTTTAGCTCCATTGCACCATTGTACATTTATAAACTTACCACTCTGCAGTCTGCGTATGGCGGTGTGTTTAAAACTCTGTTGTACTGCAGCAGTCAGGGAATCATCGTTCACCGACTGAGTTAAGATTTTGAATCTGAACTACCGGTATGTCATTTAGTCGCATCACAAAAAGACTGCATTGGATCAGAATAGTTTTAATTTTTTTGGTGCAAAACAAATGACCCATTTATTACATTATTAAAATTGGGTGTAAATACCAAAGAGATGCATTGATTTTAAGTAACTATGAAAGAGACTGCAAATGAGTGCTATTTAGGCCGGTGTAGTCGTGCTAGTATGTAAATTCAGACGAGGCAAGTATTTTGAAAAGTAATTTTGAAAATATGCTTTATACCTTGACAAGTTCTTGACAAACTTCATAATTGTATTTTTTAACTATGCACCACAATAAGATACAGTATATTCAATAGGAAAAAAACAAAACAAAAACAAGTTCAGCTGTTTAAAGTCACAATAAGCTTTGTCAATTACTCTGAATATCATGAAAATTCAGATACATTTCTAATAACTTACATGTTTTGTTTTCTAGCGGTGGTTGAGTCCTGATTAAAGGAACGGCACAAACGTCACGTCTGCGGTCACACGCAGTGTTATTGGACTGATGTGGTGGGAAACTGAAAGAACACTTTTACATTCTGTTCTCAACCTTTTTTATTTTGCCATGTAAATAAAATAAAAAATGCAAAGCCAGATACTGATTTCGTTTTTTTATTGCAAATTGTATTTGTTTTAATTTGTTGATACAAAGGTTTGTTTATTAAAAAGTGCTGTTCACTACATAAATATCAATACAACCAGGCACTGTGCATTAAATCAGTTCAAGAGTCCAGCATGAATATATTTAGATAAAAGGTACCTTGAGCATTTCTGAATTTAAGAACATTCTTTTCATAAGTGCATAAAACTCAAAGCATGCTGGTGCTTCTTTCAACGTTTTAGTCCCCGTTGTTCCTGATGCCCATGCTCCAGAGCAGAGGTTGGTCTGTGGTCACAGTTACGACCTTCCTGGGGCTTCCAGGGGCGGTGGGCTCGTAGGTGTTGGAGGTGCTCACCAGCTTCCCAAACTGTAGAACCTGGTTATCTGGACAGAAAAGTTAGCAGTTTAGATACATAATCAATGATTAAAGGCAGATATTTAATCCATAGTCACTTCAAGTCCATGACCATTTAAAGCATAGTGTTGAAGATTTGAGAGCGAGCAGCTTGTCCCAGATTTACCTCAGAACATCACAAAGCTCTTTGGGCAAAGGACTCGGGACATTTTCTGCTTTATAGCTAATGGTGTCTCAAAAAATCTTTAGTAATGGAAGCTTCTAACAAAGATCAAAAGTTACAACTTTTCAATACAATTATTAAAAAACATTTGGATTTTTCAGATTTTTTTTTTCAGCTCTATAAAGAACAAATGCAACTAACTTATGTCAGAGTGGATACTTGGAGTTCTTTAGACTGTTGGAATGCCAACCTTTTATTCATATTGTTGCCATCTTTAAACAAAAAGGTATTTTCCCCAACATTTCCTATTAATTGATCCACATTTAATTTATTGTATTGAAGTTTGGGGAAAAACATGCAAAACAATTACAAATTCTATTTTTATTTTGCAAAAAAGCTATAAGAATTATTAAGAAGTGCTATGGTCACCCAACAAATATATTATTTTCATCAATTGAAATTATTGGAATTTTATGAATTGGTTAATATAGTATTTTACAAGTCATGTATAAAGCTCATTAAAATTATTACCCCCAAATGTTCAATTAAAATTAGTTAAAAGAGTGATTATAACCTAACGAGAATGGAAATGTTTGTAAAACTTCCATTTAGAACTAGTGTGAAGGAGCTGAGTTGTAATTCAGGGAATAGGATTGTGAAATTTATCAATATAAAAATGTATAAAACAGTTTGTATGTTTAAAAAGATGATTCAGATAAAACTGTTAGGAAAGTATGATGCCATGTAAAAAATGTAGCTTTGGGGATTGTTCAAGCCTGAGTTTTGTTTTTAAATTACTTTTTATATTTTTTAAATAAGGGGCAGATATAAGAATTTTCTTTTCGGCACCCTTTTCATTGAATGTTTTTTTTCTTTTAAATGAACAAATAAATCCAAACGACATCCAGAGGACCTGACTCACCCTTGTTGGATCATCTACCTGGAGTATTGAACATTTAAACGTGGTCATTCATGTTCAGCTCAGGTGCAACACTGCCCTCAAGTGGTCAAAATCTGAAACTGTCGGTTTAATTCTGTCTGTTGGAACATCAGGCCTGCTGTGGGAGCCTGGCTCTAAATAAAGACTTCCTTTTTGGGTTATTGTGGGGGGGAGGGGGTCACTGGTGCCCATATCCAGCAGTCACTGTGTGAGAGGTGGGGGGACACCCTGAACAGGTCTCCAGTCCATCACATAGAGACAAACATTCACTCTCTCACACACTTTAGAGTTTCCAATCTGTTGAACATGCATGTTTTTAGTCTGTGGGAGGAAACTGGAGCGCCCGGAGAGAACATGCAAACTCCACCCAGAACAGGCCCCATGGCTGGGATTCGATGCAGCGACCTCGCTGTGAGGCGGCAGCTCTACCACATTTCCCCCTCGTACAAAAGACACGTCATATGATTATTGTTTAGTTTTACTTCAGTGTCTCACAACAAGATTAAGTCTTAACTTTAAGATGTTACTGATCACTTGTGTCTGACTGTCGTCGCTCTTCTTATTTATCTTCAACTTTTAGCCTCTACGTCCGAGCAGAGGTCTTTAGGTTTCCAAGGCTTGTCAACCAAAATAACCAATTTAAAAATATTTTGTCTTTTCGCTCAACAAATGCATGAATGCAATCTATAAATAGATCACATGCATGTAATTGGTCTGAGCGGCGCAGATAACTTATTGACTTTGTGTCAAAAGGTGCAAATGGGATAAATATGCCACTGTACATGGCCTTCTTTGAAATTACCAGTTCCATTTGTTTCTGCTGCATTAGCTGCGAACAAGCTGCGCTGACGAGCTCCGTGAGAACGGAGCTGCTGGATCGTGTCTAATATGAAAAGGGCAGACTCGAACATTTACAGAAGGTACTCTGTTGTTTCTCCACTTTTAACTCCCTGTTATTAGTGCATTAAATACAGCATCAGCGCATGACCGTGCACTTCATCAACGTCTTCTTTAAAAATCTTCATGCTAATGTGGTCATCGCCGGCGCCTAAAGTAGCAAGGGTGATAATGTGCCTGCCGCAGCAGCTGCATGTCAGAGGTTTTGATTTTCAGCAGGTCTTCATGTTCTGCAGAATCCTGTGAAACAGTCATTGTTCACATCAGCTGTGGTAAAGCAGAGGAACATGCAGGATAGTGTTGGTAAAATACTCCATAAATCACGGACTGGATTTTCATGAAACTTTTGAAAACCTCAACGACGGATGAACTTTTGGAGTTGACCCAAATCAAGAGGTTTGCACAGCTCATCGATGTGACAACAAAAATGTCTGATGCAGTCAGATTTAGATATTGGTGTGGTAGTAGCTGAGAGTCATCCTCAACATGAACTCTGAGAGCTCACAAGATCTCACAACACGGTGGCGGGTGACGTCTTCAAGAAATGATCTTCTCATTGTTCGGAGAAGGTGATCTGGAACTCGATTTCTGTCTCTACGTTTAAATGAATCGTCGTAAAATGATTTTTTTCCCTTATTGTCTCCAAAGCATTTGATGTTAAATGAACTTTTCTTGACTGCCTGGTGTCAGCAGGTTGAGGATTAGTGCTCTGAGTCCAGCCAACCACAGCAGGAACATAGTGGTCTGGGGAAGGTTCTGTTGCTATGCTTGTCAATTACTGGCATCTTGCCCCATAATAATAATAATAATAATAATAATAATGTGTTGTCATCATTGTATGTTCCCATACAATGGTGGAAATGGAGCTCTGCATTTAACCCATCCACCACCAGGTGGAGCAGTGGGCAGCTATGAGGGTGCCAGGGAGCATTTGTGGGGATAGGGTGTCCTGCTCAGAGACACCATGACATGTGCAGTGACTGGGGATTGAACCTGGGACTTGTGGGTCCTGAGTTGGCTGCCCTGCCTCTACACCATCTCAACCCCCATAACAACTACTTCTTAGTCCCACCTCCTTGACTAAAGTGACTGAAGTACCAGTGTGTAATCTCTGAACCACTTTACATCAACAGAGATTAGGATTACAGACGACACTTACTGACACTTAAATCAACTTTAATGATAATGCACATTTAAAACAGCAGCTGTTACCAAAGTGCTTAACAATAAAATAAGTTGAAAGGGTAAGACAAAGTATGGACGGCACGGTGGTGCAGTTGGTAGTTCAAATCCCAGCCAGGCTGAACATGGGCACCAGTGACCCCCGTGACCCGAAAAGAAAGCAGCGGGTAAAGATGATAAGATGGATGGATGGAAGATAAAGTGTCCTTTTTATCGCCCGCCACGAAAAGGCAAGGACAGTTATTGTTTGTACTTGTGTCTGTTAGCAAAATATCCCGTGAACCACTTGCTGAATTTTACTGTCTTTAGATGTACATCTATAACCGGTACGTTTAGAGATAATCTGATTCAAGATGGCCACCACAGCGATGTACTCTTAGCAAACACAAAAATGGCTTTAACTCAGTTAATTTTACAGATACAGAGCTAGAGTTTGGTGTGGTAGTATCTGAGAGTCATGCACAACACATACTTGAAGTGATATCTCACCATATGTCAAGAGATTGCACAATCTTTATGTTTGATTGACCAAGTTGACTATAATTTCTTAACATTTGATGGGGTGACATGCATTCCATTATGAAATGGTAGCTCTTTAATTTACAATAACATAAAGTTTCATATCCTTTTTAAAATAAATGAATAAATGTCTGTTTTTATAAAGAAAATACAATACTTTTAGTTGCATATTTAAAAAAAAAAGCCCAATTATTAAGGGACATGTTTTCTCCAGCTGTAGAAATTTAAATTGTTGTATATTTTTTTGGTTCACTTCATACATTTTGATAACAATAAAAATAAATAAATAAATCATGATCGACCGTGAAAATGAGAATTTCAGCTCTTAAAAATGAAATACTGATTTTCTTGTGACGGTAATTTCAGTCCTTTTCTAAAGAAGAAAGACACTAATTAGCACCAGACGACAAAAGGATATCAGACTCAACCCGAACACCCGACGTTCTTTCAAAGTTGTTCTTGAACATATATTTCTTTTAAAGAATACAAAACACCATAAATACATGGCAAAAAAAGTAGCGTTTGAAATAATATAATGAAAAACCCACAAACACACAAAAATAAATACGGAGAACAAAGACGGCAGGAAACAAAGCAAATCATTTGTCCACAGGCGCCTACACACACATCAAACAGGGACAAAGAAAAATCCCATTCTGCTTCAAAGACCCAAACAAGAAAAGGTATTAGAAGAGCTTGACTCAGAATGGAGAGGATAATGATGCTTTTGTGAAGTTCCGTTACTTAATAAGTGTGTGAGCACAGAGCCACAATCACTGTGCCACGGGTGCGTGAGAAGAACGTCAGACTGTGCCCAAGTGCTGGTGCAAAGTTCACTCTTGGCAGGATAATGACCCTCCAGCAGGTTTTTAACCAGCATGTGGTTGTCGAAGAGCCATGTGTGAGCAAACAAGTGCATTTTACAAGTTTCTGTGTGGGGTCAGAAGTGAAACGTACAGCACCTTCAAGCCATGTATCTTCAGACCTCTGTCTCTGAACATCAGAAGAGGCTTAAAAGAAAATACATGTTTCTCACAAAAGTAGAACATCTGTTATTTTTATATATTTTAATCACCTGCTGCGAAGCAGAAATGTTTCTGCCTGTGTTTGTGCATTTGTTTCAACAAACACACAATCACTGAGTGTCTGTTAGCAAAATATCATTAATCACTGGATGGACTGCAATGATGAATCAGAAAGTAATTACCGTAGTGTCCGGTCTATAAGCCGCTACTTTTTTCCACGCTTTGAACAGACGCTGTGGCTAATAACTATTGCAATCACCTCTCCTACTGAATGAAATTTAATGAAACTTTCAGAAAATAATAATCAATGCATGTGAAATCATTTTCAAGGTTTAACAGAAAATGGAGGAGGATTTTAGTTTAAAACCCTGGCATGAAAGGCTGAGGGCATTAAGCATTCTTTCAAGGAAAGCTAGTTCTTTAATATATATTTGTTTCTCTCTGCAAAGTAAAAGACCATGCGTTGTCAAAGAGAAGTCCTAAGGCTGCCATGGGACAGTGACAGAAAAGTCACCGTATCAAACTTGAGATGTTTCTTAGGGATAAATGCTGACATCACATGTCATAATCAAACCTACCACCAGGGGCAGCCAAGCTCAACTACAGGAGCCACTGTCAACAGGATGCCAAATGGAATACCTGCATTTACTAACACACACAGTCTGTGTCCACATCCATTTACCAATCTACACACGTGCGCGCGTGCTAACTTTACAGATCACAAAAGGCTTTCAGATAGCTTCATTAGTAATCCCCTCCTCAAAGCTGATAGCGATCAATAACAGCGCACACCCCCCTCCCTATTCCTGAAGGAACCGCAAAGAACGTTGCACCCTCCAGTGATAACAAAGGAGATGTTTGCTGCCCCTAATTGCATTTCCAGCACCACAGCCGAAAGGGCCCGTCAGCTGTAAGTAGCACCATATTTACACAACAAATTACCCAGGAGGGGGGGGAGGGGGGGGGGTGCTGAGGAGGAGAGAGATTTGCAGACACTCACGCTGCAGTGAGCAGGTAGAGAGAGGAATTATGGCTGGATGGTTGGGGCCATTTCTGAAAGACAGCGAGGACTGTTGCTGCTCTATTTTGTCTGTAAAGAGGCTCTTGCAGGAGAAGTTAAAGGCGCTGGCCAAAACATCTCGAGACGCTTGAACATCACAAACAAGCTGTGGATACTGTTCTATTATCAAGGCTACCATTTATGCAAACAAACAGTTTTGGGTAATTATTTTTTACTGTGCACCGGTATGGAGCCCAGCAAGTGCCAAGAGTGAAGTAGTAACTCTGTGCTGTGATTGTTGGGGTTGCACAGGAGTCTCCAGAAAGTCCCTTGACATTCAGGGGTTCTCAGCTTCAATCGAACACGCTCGCTGTTATGTCGCTTGAATTTAGAATATGTTGAAAAACTGCGCAACAAATCATCTCAACGTAACCACAGAATTGTCGTGGGCACCTCCGACTTGTTTCAAGAACGAAAGGATTATTTCTACACCTGCATGACAGAAAACATGATCTAAAATACGCCAGTGCTTAAAATATATAGAATAACTGACCTAAATCTGCAATTGTTTTGTGTCGTGTACAATCTTTCAGTAAATTATTGTACTGTACTTTGAAAAACCTCAAAAGAGCGAGTACACAAAAGTCAAACTGCAAAGTAGCAAGGGACTAATGTACAGCATCATGTTCTGGTCAACATGTAATCTTTACTTAACAAAATACAACAAATTATTTAACTGAAATAAATGTATATTTAACGACTTTAAGAAGAACATCTGTTCTTATAATAATTTAGAGAAGTGCATTCTCAATAAAAAACAAATATATATATACAGTATACCTCTTATTATTTTTTAATTTATTTATTTATTATTATTTTTTGCTTTGTTTTGTTTTTTGAATGCCCAGAAACCCAAAATTAACTTTTTTTGCCTTTTCTACCTGGATTATTGAGCATGCATCAGGATATTAAAATGGTAGTGTTCAATATTTTCCATGTCATAATGAATGAAATAGTCAGATCTCAGCCAAAAATTGGATTATAAATATGGGGAAAAAACATTAATATGTTGCTTCGCTGTATAAGTCACAAGCATGCTAATTTATGCACATAAAAAAACTGCGACGTATACAGCGAAAAATACAGTAATGTTTTTTAAACTGGCACTTGCTGGGCTCCAAACATTAATGTTATTACCTAATCACAAGGATTCTAAAGCATAAAACTGGTTAAAAATAAATACATAAAATAAAATTAGCTTATTTTAATTTGAAGACTTGACAATTGTTGAAACCCGAGTTATAATTTGAACATGCTGTGAAAACCATGTTTGTTTTAGAGGAAAACTACAGGCCAGCAAAATGCATTACATTATTTTACTGATGGACAAACAATGCAGGAGGAGCATCAGCCGAACTGGGAATTAATAAACCAATAGGTTAAATGTGAGTCGGTGTTAGCTGGTGATGATGCAGTTTGTAGAGAAGGAGTGAACAGGTAGTGAAGCGTTCACCTCTCAGCATTGAGTTATGGTTCTTGGGACTTGTGATTTCAGATGAATGGGAGAAACAGAATAAAATAATCAGTCAGTAAATGTGGGAAACAGCCTCACCGTTGTCTGAGTCGAGAATAAAAAAGATCTGGTCGATACAAGCCAGTTGCATTGATTAAAGTCAATTTAGCTTCTTTTTGTCCTCTGCAGTGTATCAAATAAGGCGACTTATAATAGTGAACATGCTAATTGTGATCTTTGAGTTCTTATTCCTCTCTTGAAACTCAGCATCTCACTTTGAATCAGATCAAATTATTTTTTAAATCTTATGTGTTCTACTGTGCAACACAAGAGCCAAATATGTAAAAAATCAATGGCGATGCCTTAAAAACTGACGCTAACCAGAAACAAACCATTTTCTCTCCCGTTATATCTGAACATGTTAACCAAGACGTGCGTCTCCTCTTTTATAGGACTTGTCATGTCGAGACAAAACTCATTCTGTCTGGTGGCGGATCCCCGCTGTCCTTCTGAATTCTGCCATCAACATTCATTATGCTCCACAATGGAAAGGAGAAAATCATTTCTATAAATTGTGTTTGTTCAATATGAAGCTGTCAAAAAAAAAAAAAAAATGAATTTAATCTACTGCAATCCGAAGACAGAACTATGAACAGATGAATCTCATTGAAAGCGAAGTTTAAAATACACAAGCAACATAAACAAAAAAAAATATAATCAAAAATTATTTTAACAAATAAAAGTTTATCTCAGTCTATCAGAGTGATTTCAAAGCAGCCGTCTCATTCGCGCCATCCACCTGACATTCTCATATTTAAAGCGATTTTTTTTGGCCCGAGCCGAGATGAGCAGCAGCGGAGTTAGCACCATCTGCTGTGACATGATAGCTGCTTCCATTAAAACGCCGCCGGGTTTTAAAAGGGAGAGGTGACAAACCTTGTTCTGGCTTAAGTCGACCTTTTGATAAGAAAAACTCATCTCGGCTGGGACGCCGCTGACGATCCTTTGAGAGACAAGCTTGCAAACACAGCACGGGAACTCTCTGAATCGTCAACGTAAAGAAACATTTTTGTGACGTGCTTTACTTCTGTTTTTATAGACATTTTTTTTAAATTAGTGTGTGATAGTGTCCGTCTACATCCTTGCACTAGCTGTTTGTGCATGTGGCTCATCTGCTCGCCACTCTGCAGTTCTGCTGGGGGTACTAGCAGCAGCTCGCATCAGGGTGCTCTTCATTTCCCCCTCGCAGCCCCTGCGTGTGATGTGCACAGTGTCAGGAATCTACAGATCCATAAATAAAACCATAAAGCAGCAGTTTTCCCTCCTGCTGCCACACTCTGCTGCTACAGAATACACACACTTTCCATTCCCCTCCTTTAGGACCTCGGTGAGCATGAGGGATGGGAAAAGGGAGGAAATGAGAGGGGAGATAGAGAAGAAGAGAAAGGATGGGGTGGGGGCTACAAGGGCAAAGAGACGGGGCAATATTCTGGAGAAAATTGTACATGAGGAGGAGAGCAAAGTGTCCATGTGTGGAAAGAAAATGTGCAGTAGGAAGAGAAAGGGAGAATAGATTTACACCCTGAGATGAGTCTCTGGAAAGAGACCAAACCATCGGGCACGAGTACAAGTAGAAAAACATGAGCAGTGAGGAAGAGGTATGAAAAGAAAAGCAGAAGGTCGGGGGGCATGTTTGCATCTTGGGAAACAAGGGAAATGAGAGATGCTGCAGTAGAGATGTCTGCCTCTGGCAGGGACGCTGGATAAGACCTCCATGACTGAACCAACTTGGTCTGACATATCTCTGTGTTCCAGGACAAGATAAAGTTCACTGCGTTGCCCTGGTGTGAAAATGGTACTTTTCAAGATTTGCAACGCTTTCTGAATACGGAAACATCAGGCCGCACTCAGTTCTTTAAATCTAATAAAGCGTAGCTAAAATCAGTCTCGACTGCATTTATAAATTTATGAATGCACATCAAAATGTGCAGCTTGCTATTTCAAATGTTTTGCTTGGAATTCAAATAGCTGCTCTATAGTTTTAATAAAGACACTGGATGATTTTGGAGATTATTTTTATGAGAATAGAGAAAATATAAATAAAAAAACTCATTCAACCAAAGTGCCTTGGAAAGGCAGAAGACATTATCAATTATAGCAAACGTAACCTTATCCTTTCCACCGAGTATTAATTATACTAATTATGCTTTACAGAACAGATTCCACATGTCTAAATTGTCAAAAAAAAATGCATATCCGTGGGTTCAGCGATTCCTGCTGTTCAGAGTGCAACTAAAAATATGGAACATGTAATAAAGTCCCTATTAACACACCGTCTCATTAGCATTCTAATGTGTTTTTGAAGGCGAACATTTCACAAACAGCATGCTCTCATTAACAGCAAGGGCAAGTTTGTTAATCGTGCCCAAAGTTTACTTTTAATTTAGAATTTTCAATTGCTTTGGCTCTCTGAGAGACTTTGCTCATAAAATCCATCTGTGCTCGTGTTTTTTTTTTTTTTTTAATCAAACTCAACACCTGTCTGTGTTGGATTTGGAAATCTTATGTGTCATTGAGCCCAATCGAGCCCAAGTGTGTGTTTGCAGCAAATCTTGGTAGGGGGGTCCATCGTTGTCTTTGTTAGCATTTAGATTAGTTGGATTCAAGGGGTGTAACGGTACATTCGGGGTTTGGGACGTGTGTACTGAACAAATGAAGCATTGTTTTAAATCTGCACATGTGTAGAACATTGATGTGTGGAGCTAAAGAGCAGAACGCTACAGTTTGTCACACAACTTGTTAAAATTCAATTCAATAATACTTCATTAATTCTAAAGGGGAAATTAAATGTTGTAACATTATTCTGGTTTCATTGGAGTTGTTGTAGATGTTGATGGCTGTGGGCAGCAAGGATCTCTTTTAGTGGTTCGTCTTAGAGCAGATACAATCCAACAAGATGTTGATGGGTCTACCTGGACCTGGCAGGTTTTGTTTTCTTGGGCAGCAGGAAAACCTGAATGTTGGGCAGAACTCCTCTCTGAGTGATAGTCACTCCTCCCAGCAGCTTGATAAGCTCCTCGTCATTGTGGACAGCCAGCTGCAGGTGTCAGGGGATGATCATGGTCTTCTTGTCACGAGCCCTGTTTTCAGCCAGTTACAGGATGTTGGCGGTCAGGTACTCGAGCACCGCCGCCAGGTAGACAGGAAAGCATCCATGACGCCTCCTTTTCCACTCATTTGGGATTTGGGGCTTTAGTTGAGGTATTATTTGTCAGGAGGGAGTGGATGGAGAAAAGTTTCAGGAGTGATTTGCGACAAAAAGGTGTCAGCAAAAGGTCAAAGGAAACATTTACAAGACAGTTTTGAGACCAGCTATGTTGTATGGTCTGGAGACAGAGACATGGACACAAAGACAGGAGACAGAACTGGAAGAAGCAGAAATGAATATGTTGAGGTTCTCCTTAGGAGAGACAAGGATGGATAAGATCAGGAATGAGATCATTAGAGGTACAGCACAGGTTGAACAACTGGGAGATAAAGAGTCCAGACCGAGATGGTTTGGACATGTCCAGAGGTGGGACAGTGGTTTGGACATGTCCAGAGGTGGGACAGTGGTTTGGACATGTCCAGAAGATGAACAGTGGGTATATTGGTAGAAGGATATTAGAAATGCATCTGCCAGCAAATGTCCAAAAGTAAAAGGTTTCATTAATTCCAGCTGCACAGCATCCAATACCAGAGGAAATAAAAAAAAAAGTGATTTACGTCCAGAAAAAAAGAGGAATTAAAGTTTTCAAAAGCAATATCCCAGAATGATTGTAACAGAGCTACTCCAACATGCAGCCACCTTGAGCAGCGCCAATCTAGAACAAAGAGTTCGAGTTGGCACATAAAGCGAGACGGCAACAGACGAACACTGTGAACAAAGGCAGACCAGAGGTCGAGGTCCTCCCACTGATAAAACCAGCTGTTTGGAAACATTCTGGTTTCTTAGTCAACTACAAGGTTATGTAGCTGACTACAAATCTAACTCAATTACTTGAATTGGAATGACAGATTTACAACAGCAAAAAGAAAATAAAAACTACACTGTAATCCAATAATTCAAACACCTCGCTAAGAATTCAGACTGAGCCAAAGCCATAACAAACACCATGGGGAGTTTTTATAGCAGCAGGCATGCGGCCATACTTTGCTGTAGACTCTGAAAGTAACAGAACACCGTACATAACAATATACGTATGGTCCATGGATAGAGCAATGTGTCTTCATCAGAGTCCAGGACTTTGAGGAAGACCCCTGTTGTCCCAAAATGTTAGTTTGCACATAAAGTTAAGAAATGATCAGTGAGCTCCAGCTTCTTTTTGCGCCCCGTCACAGAGCGAAGAAGGCGATTAGGAAATACCCCCCCTTCATCTGTCCATCCATGCACGCTGTGAACATAATTTGAAAATTAGGTGAGGTACTAACTTCCATTTTGACGTGTGGCTGCATCTAGACGTAAGAAAGGTCAATATCAAAAACTGGGTTGCCACCATTGCACCTGGTGACCAATTCATACAATTCCTTCCCACTTGAATATCTTGCAGCAACATTAACGTTTACTTTTGTTCAATTCCAGTCCAGAAAAACACTGATCTTGAAATGCACTGCAAACATGGGGAACATCGGCAAATCACGTCGTTATTTTATTCCAACCATCCGTTTTGGCATGTTGTTGATTAGACAAAATGAATACTTGTAAGTTGTAATATCATTTTTTTTTCCCATCACATAAAGTTATATCATTTGAATGGAAACATGTGACACACAACCCAATATTCCACAGAAAAGCTTTCTGTACAAAACTGTTGAGCCTAATGATCAATAATAAATTAAAGTTTTATTTAAACAAATATAGATGAAGTTCAGGATTCTACTGACATTTAATTAATTTCAAACCGTTTCATAGCCCAGATCTAGCAGCCACGAGCCGAATGATTCTGACGCTATAAGCCACGAGTGCTGTGGCGCTGCAGGATTTAATTTGCATTTCAAATTGAATGGAAACGTTAGCCTCCACAGATGTTCTGATATCAGCTGCCTGACTCGCATTGTGTGTGCATTCATAACAAACGAGTGCACGCAACCACAATAAACACATCCACAAACCCCTTATAAGAAACAGAGCTGTCACGCAGGGAAACACAACGAGGTGTGCACGTGCACGGCCACTAATATCAAACTCAAGTGTGTACGAGCCACATTCATAGCCACCCACATGCCATGCAGCCAAGAGGTAGTTTGTGGATGACAGCTATTCAGATTTGTTGTTCATTGTGATCCGCGCTAAGCCACAAACATCATGACGAAGCAGGTTTAAACACACAATTAAATCCTGCCAGAAGCCATAAAGACCACGTTGCTGCAGGATGAATGCTTTTTAATATTAAGCTGTCAGCTGGGGGAGAGCTGCGCCACATGAAACAAGATTTTACACGCACACACAAACACACAGATCCAGCAAAGAGAAACACTGTCAATCACAGATGGAGACTCGTCTCACTGACCTGTGTAACTATAATAATCAAGAGCTTTGCTTTTAACTCAAGTCAAGTTTGTGGTGATTTGAAAGTCCTTTAAATACCAGTTTGCAGGAATTTCTCCCACTACGCATAGATCTTGACCTTGGTCTTCAACTGAAGGGACATGAGATGAATAATAGGTGTAATGATCATTTGAACAAGATTGCACACATCCTCAGGCATGCTAACGCCTAATGCTTCATTACTTTTATACTGTATCACAAACTGCCACGTTCACTTTTTGACATCTTTAGTCAGGATTGTAAATCGTTGCCATCTGAGCTGATTTATTGTGTGAATGTTTATGAAGCATTCACACTGTTGTGATCCATTTTTCTTCTGTACATTTTTCAGCATCTTTCTCGTTCCACAATGTTTGTGCCATTTAAACAAATCATTTATCAAAACGTTCAGCTTGTTTAGGAGAAGGGTGCTGTGACGTTTGGTATTGGTGCAGCTTTAGCTTTTTGAAATATGTAGCCTTTTCTGACATTTTTTTCTCAGAAACTGAACTGAGTTCATTTTCCATCCTTCATATCTTTAGATGTGTTTACTGCCTTTTACTGCTCCTTTCACATTTTGTTCTGCTTCAGCTTCTTTCAGCTTCCTGCTGCAAATTAAAACATTTTCTTCAGCTACTTTCAGCTGTTTTGCGATACTTTTGATCCTTCTGCTAACTACAACATTTTTGTGCTTCCAATTTATTTCTAATTTACGCTTTTTATGCTCCTTTAAGCTAATTTCTGCAAGTTTCAACTATTTAGCTGTTTTATGCAAAATTTTAGCTTTTTTTGTGGCTAATTCCACATTTCTTTCTGAAAATTTTAGCTACTTTTCAACAGTTTTTTGTTGTTGCTAATTTTAGCCTTTTCCACATAATATCCACTTTAGTGCTCATTTAGTCTAACTGGACAAATGTGTTCTTTCTGCTTTCTTCTGATAATTTAGGCTTGTTCTACCTTTTCAGCTACTTTTTAAAATCTTTTTTGTATTTTTCATCTAATTTTAGCTCTTTTCAGATATTTTGTGGTAATTCTGCTACTTTCAGCCCAGTGACCTTAAGCTAATTTCAGCTCCTTTCAGCTTTTTTATGCCAGTTTCAGCTTTTTTTTCCCGCTATTTCAGCTACTTTTTAAAACTGATTTATGCTAAATTTAGTTTTTCAACTAGTTCAACTTTTTTCAGTTCATTTCAGCTCCTTCCACTTTACACTTTTTACATAGTTTACGCTTGCATTTTCAAATACTTTTCAGCTAGTGTTTTGCTACTTTCAGCCATTTTTTTTAGCTATTTTCTTCCTTTTTTCAATCATTTCTGTTTATTTACCAGTAAATCTAATTTAGTAAATATGGGTTCTTTCTGCTTTCTTCTGCTAACTTAGGCTTGTTCTACAATTTCAGCTGCATTTCAGCATGTTTTTAGCTAATTTAAGCATTTTTCAGCAAGTTCTTCAGCAGCAAGCATTCACACTGCATTTTCACAGGAAATATAATTTCTCTAGTTTTATTTGCAACTAAGACACTATTTACAATACATGATGCTATTGTTAGACAGTCGTTCAACATGTGCAGTCTTAATGAGTACACAACTTCAAAATACAACTTTTGCATTACAATATACTGCACACCCCATAAAAGCCATGCGAAAAAAGAAAAAAAAAAAAAGCTGTGCTAAAAGAAATGAGCTAAAACAAGTGCCAACTGATTTAATGTGTCCATTTTGTTCATAGGAGATGGCTCTGTTTGGCTTAAGTGCATTCATAAATGAATGCATGAAGCTTTAATCATTTTAATGACTACCAAGAAAAGGTTTATCTCTCCAAACAGACTTCATGTCATTAATGGAAATACACTAAACAATTCAACAAAAGCAGTGTCGCAGAAAGCAATGGTAATAGGAGTACATTAAAAATAAAGCCACATTTTAAGCTCTGAGAACATTTGATTTTAACTTCACGACACACACCACAGAACATTCTTGTGCAACCCAAACATAACCCTATATTTAATATGCAACTTTGTAGCTAACAAAGCTCGTTCAATCTTTCAATAAAACACTCAGGCCTGCTGTCTTTCACTGAAATCCAAACTGAGCATGGAGGTTTGATATTCTCCATATCAACAGGAAAACAGGCAATTTCATAAATATTTTCATCAGGTGACTGAATATTTTAGAGAACCAGTAAAGAAAAAGAAAGTAAAATCCATTTTAATTGTTTGATTCTACTGATATACAACACAAAGTGAATAACATGAACACAAATCTAAACCAAACCAATATTTTGTTTTTTTCAAGGATCACAAATTCATCTAAGTGCACTTTATTGTAATTTTTGAAAGGAAATTAATAAACAAACAACCTTTAAACATCCTGTAGAAGTAACTATAGATCTTCTGTTGATGTTGAGATCAAGGCTCTGTGGGACCATAGCACCACTGGTCTTTACACTAAACATGGTTTCCAATGACCCTGTCTGTCAGTTTAATGTTGTCACCCTGCTCTAGATTAAATTGTGGAGCAATGAGAGCTCCCTGATGGTATTACAGGATGAACAAGTACCTGCTTGTATTTTTTTACAGATGTGGACCACATTAATCCTGATCAACTTCAAAACAGTTTGTACTGTAGATATGCAGTCCCAAACTTACAAGAAGCTTTACTGCTGCTTGCAGACACTCGTCGTTGTACCATTCCCTGGCAGACAAGCTGCCTTCTGCTCCAGCCAAGTATCTCTACGTTTGAGTCGTCAATCCAGAGCACCTGTTGCCATTTTTCTGCACCACAGTTTTTATGGTTTTGTGCAGAAGTGAGCCACTTGGTTTTATTTTATGCGCTTAATTTACACATAAAAATATGTTTAGCCCATGTTTGTAGGGTTGTAACAACTAGTGAACATAACAGACGTTGTCAGCCACAAAATAAATGCCTATGTGAACTTTTATTTTATATATAATATTTTTTGCTAAAGCCTACAGTTAGGGTTGGCTTGGGTTTCCTGAGCTATCCCTTAGTTATATTGCAGGCTCAGACTGCTGGAGGACAAACTGACCACATTTCTTCACTCTGCTACTGTCTTTACTTACTCTGCTTAACTTGTTTAGTATTTGTAATTATTTTTTTTTAACCATTAACATGTGTTTTTTGTCTTTCAGATACACCTGCACCTACATCTGGACCTACCATTCTGTGTTCGTTTGTCTCTACTTCCTGTCCTCTCAAAGCCAGCCGGTCAAAGCAGATGGCTGCTTGTCCTGAGCCTGGTTCTACTGGAGGTTTCTTTCTTTTCAAAGGGAGTTTTTCCTTTCCACTGTTGCCACTGTGCTTGCTCAGGATGGAAGACTGCAATGAAGTGGAGATTCAACGTGTCTGCTGGATGATAGAGAACTTTACTAAGTGGCTTTTCTATGCATTTTAATGTTCCTGTAAAGTGTCCTGAGACAACTCTGTTGTGATTTGATGCTACATAAATAAACTGAATTGAATATACAGAGCAACTTAAAGATGGCTCCAGTAATAAAGAACTTTTTTTTTTTTTTTTCTGGTAACTGCAATGTACCACCAGAACATCTGGGGGCAGTATTGTCTCTATGGTTTGCCAAAACTGTACAGTCTTCTGGCAAAGAAGAATTCACACTTTTTCTTTTAAAATAACAAATATGACATACATTTTAGTTTGAATTGTTTAATGCATGCATTTTTTAATAGTCCATCCATCCATCATCTTTACCCGCTTCTTCCTTTACAGGTCACGAGGGTCACTGGTGCCCATATCCAGCAGTCACTGTGTGAGAGGTGGGGGACACACTGGACATGTCTCCAGTCCATCACAGCGACACATGGAGATAAACGAGACAATCATTCATTCTCTCACTCACATCTAGGGACAATTAAGAATTACCAATCAGCTCTGTGGGAGGCAACTGGAGTGTCTGGAGAAAACCCACACACGCACAAAGAGAACATGCAAACTCCATCCAGAAAGATCTTCGACCGAGATTCTATCCGGCAACCGTCTCATTGAGAGACAACAGCTCTACCAACTGAGCCACCATGCTGCCTTTTGTAACAGTCGCTTTAAGTAAAATTATATTAAAATCTTGTGATACATTTCAAATGAATCATTTTCACGGGTCAGAATTTGAATTTAGCAGTGGAATATTGTTTGCTTTTACTCAAAATATCAGGGTCACATTCACAGGTAGGCAGAGTAATGCAGGTGAATTAAAAATGTGATGGATCCCAGAACAGGACGTGCACCCACAGAGCGACAGATTGAAATATACAGTACGTTGACTCATAAACAAAGTGAACTATTAGTTGACTATCAAAAAATGACTAACTGCTGCTCTACCTATTTGGACTAATCAGTTAGTTGTATATTTAATTACAATCTTCCAGAACTCTTGAATTTTTGTACATTTATCTAAGAATGTTTTTTCTTTTGTTGGACCACTTTCAAATTTGCACATTGATAAACATTAAAAATAGAAGTCTCATAAGGGAAAACATTCTTATTTTACAGGATTTTTATATGACTGTCTAATAAAAACATTTTTCCATGAATGCATGTTTACAGTCCATTTAAACACTGCTAAAATAATGCACTGTTAAAAAAATGGTATAACAATACATTTCTCACAGAGGTTAAGTGTGTATACCTTCATCATATTGTTATGATTTGACTACTAAATATTATATATATTATTTGCATCTGCAAACAGTGTCATTAACTGTTTAATAAAGTATCATTATATTTCCAGCAAGTTAATTGCACTTGTAGGAGCTTGAATTTGGTCTACGATATGAGCAAGGTCAAAAGAAAAAAATAGTGCTGCAATGTGAAGCTGTGGGTCACAAAAGATTAACGATTTGAGTTCAGTGGTTCGCCAAGGCTGTTTCTCAGGTTAACTGCATGACAAAGCAGAAAATAAAACAGATTATTATTATCCTAACTATGGCGCTCAATGGCTTGAATTTGCAATGCAAGTACGTGGAAGGCTTGTCAATCTAAAGAAGTCTCCAACTCTCAAACACGGCTGAACATTATAATCACTATAAATAAATCCACAAAGCTAGAGAGTGTGCAAAGAGAGCCCTATTCTCCAAATAACTGTAGGAATTAACGTGTTTGAATGTGCACACACACAAAGAAACAGTGTGATCTCAAGGTTGCTGTGCAAGAACTCAAAGCATGTCAGTGGTTTCCGGTGGGTAACTCCTCTCCTACTATCGTGGTTATGGAGATTCAATGACACCCCGCCGTGTCAGATTAATGTTACAGTGCTTATTTGCAGTGCCAGTCATTTTCTGTGGGGAAGGCAAGGTCAAAAGAATGTACTGTGGCAAAGAAATAGGAAAAGTGTAGATCAGGGCTACTTTATGGTAATAAATCGTGCAAATAGTTAAGTATCACCTTGAGCGAAGCAATAAGAACTCGGTTCTAGTCCAACAAGTAGTAGCTCTATCTTTCAGTGTGCAGGTCTGACTGAAATATATTAAAAAAATGTGCAAAAAAATCCAGATGTAAAGAACTCAGAATGGGGTAGAGGCTGGGCAGCTGACTCGGGGCTGGAAAGTCCCAGGTTCGATCCCCAGTCACATCTCCCCAATAGCCCACAGGCGCTTTCAATAGCTGCCCACTGCAACCACCTGGGGTGGATGGGTTAAATGCAGAGAGCCAATTTCACCATTGTATGGGAACATACAATGATGACAATACATACACATTATCATCATCATTATTATTATTATTATTTAGTTAGACTGCCAAAGAATGTTCATGTAACACTAGATTGTGTGCAAGAGAGCAGGTGGAACTGTAAGCCACATATTTCAGCTGCACAAACACTGATTCCAAAAATACAACATAGCAGATTCCATAAAGCGGGTGGCTTCATTTCCCAACATCGAGGATATGCAGCACACAGCCTATCAGTATAATATGTTTATGGGCCACACTACTCCAGATATTAAAAAAGAGATGGAGATTTTTCTGCTTCAGTTGCACCTCTCAGTCGCACATAAACATTTTCTAAAGTGCAGATTAAAAAAAAAAAAAAACTCAATTTCTGGTCCTTCTTTGTGGACTCCAGATATAAAGCTTTTCAGAAACAATGACCTAGAACATGTTATGCGCATTCACACTATCACTTTGTGGTCTAGAAACCAAAACATTAATAGGGTCATATCCGGATGCATATTCAATAATCCAGGTAGAAAAATCTAAAAAGTTAAGTCTGGTCCTCTGGACGGGTTAAAAAAAGCATAGGGTCAATAAGGTTAATCAATAGGGTCATTTTGACCTATTTTTTTATTCATCAGTTCTTCCAGTCATGTTGCTGTCAAATATTGATGATGCGCTGAACTGGTTAATTACTGAAAGAAAATTGTAAACACTTCGAAAAAAGAACATTTTGGAAAAATATTTTCAAAGTTAAGAATGTCCCGTTTCTGTATTTTCGTATGCCATTAGTGTGGACAACACAAAAAGACACCCTTCTCTATTTCTTGTAGCTTTTGACAGTGAAATAACTTTCATTTAACTAATTGGTGCCTGCAGAAATTTACATGTACAGTAATGTAAAGAAAAAATGCCATACAATGCAAATAAATGACATCACGTGGATGAAAATCATTGATCTCGTTAAATAATCTGTTGTTAAACAACTTTCTGGCAGCACAATTATTAGTTCCATCTACAAAAACCAGCAAGGTCTTCTCTACACATAAACACTGACCAATTTGTTGTCTACAAATGTTTTTAAAAACATGATATTTCTAGAACTGTCGTCAGCCACACTAAAACACCAAAAATGACCCAAAACCCTGTAGTAACTATGCCAGGGTTGTCTGTGGCGCTGTAACACTGCCATAGAAATACACACAAAACCAGAAATAAGACGTGGAGACTGCACATAAAGCTAGCACAGTGACAGTGTAATGTAAAGACATCTAGAAGACGAGAATGCTGGTTAGATTAGATCAGAGTTGGGACTATGACATCTCATTTCCAAAAAGTTGCATTTAGAATGTTTACTAAAAACACAAGGATAGTATTCTATATGTTATATATGTTATATATGTATATAAGTACAGTATATAATAAAAATATTACTACTTATTGCTTGTACTAATACTCCTACTTGGCGGTTTTTCACTTATTGCGGGTC
>JARVLU010000600.1:26123426-26134536 GCA_031762415.1 Simpsonichthys santanae
CTATTTATAAGACTGAGCTGAATACAGCATCTCAGACTGAGGAAGTCTTTCGGACGAAAGACGAAACGTTTCTACTTATTTGTTTTGTTTTGTTTTTTGAATGTCCAGAGGACCAGACTTAGCTTTATTTTTTTTAGATTTTTCTACCTGGTTTATTGAGCATGCATCAGGGTAACTTGAGCCAAGGCTATTTTAACTCATCCTGCTTGTTCTCCAGGAGCGAAACCAGAAAAAAAAAAGTTTGCTCCTAAACTAACAACTCATTTTAAATTTACAAACTAGATCAAAAGAACACAAACCACTGTAGAATTTTATTCTTGCGAGCGAGAGTGAAAAACAACCTCTGGATGCACAAAAAAAAAAAAAAAAGTCTCCTTAAAGCGAGAAAGGATGTAGTGGCTGACAGCTTAAGACTCTTTCTTTATAGAAATATCATACATTTTTAATCATAAAAAAGCTTTGAACGCAAGTGTGGGGCATCATTTCAATGAACTTCTAAAGAGCCTTTATGTCACCCGAGAATGGCACTGCTCCGACTTAGGCTTCCCCAAGCAAGCAGGATTTAAATTTCTGCACAGACATAAATTTATACAGTCAAAACAAGCACACCAGCCAGAGGAAGCTGGAATTACAATATTTCCACCAGTACTGTACATGCAGCAGTCAAGCATGTTGAAAAAAATAAATAATAAAATAAAATAAAATCACATGTTTGTTTTATATTCCAGTTCCTTTCTCAAACCCCAAAGGGAAATCATTACTTCTAGCCTTCTAAATATGCATTTGGTTAATTATGCATCTTGTTATCACTGGCTAATCTGCATAAGACTCTGATGCATTAAGTCCCACTCATTACCATTCAGAAGACCATCTCACAGGTGTACCAAGCAAATACACTACAACACGTTGCATGTTAAATAAAACACACGCCCATAAACAAGACTGGACGTGACTGTGCACATGCATGTTGAAACATGCACTGTGACATGTTCAAACAAGCAGACGTGTGCTCGGTCGAGCGTATAGACTCCTAAAAATGTACACACAGGCTCTGACAGTGGACATCCATTAAGGGGGACGCGCATTGTGCAACTCCACTGACAGAAGGTCCAGTTTCCTTCCACTGGGTGGCAGTTTGGTCGGTGCCAACTCATTAAGAGCACAGCTGGCCATACTGGTGGGAGCTGGGTGACACCACACGGGTCCTCAGATGGAACTCTAATAGATTTTCACTCATTGATCGAGACAAAGAAAGCTCTGTGGAGCATTCAACAGTTTTTTTGTTGTTGCTGAGACATTTCCTCCTTCATCCGAAATACTTCTTCAGTCTGAGGAGACACCAAACCAAACTGAATCCCACAAACAGCTCGCTCCCATAGCGGAAAAAAAAAAACCCAACTTGCTGGTGATAAGATGGCCTCCGGACCAGCCCTCTCCCCCCTCAACTCCTCTAAGGCAGGCATGCCAACGTGGTTTAAAACACCAAACAAGAAGAAGTCCTTTGGATGAAGGACAAAACGTCTCAGCAACAAAATAAACCGTCCAGATAACCTGACTAAACATTGTTGGATTCATATCTGGATTAATGAGCATGAACTCTGGTACTGTTTGGAGCATGTCCATCCATCCATCCATTATCTTTACCCATCTCTTCCATTTTGGGTCATGGGGGTCGCTGGTGCCCATATCCAGCAATCACTGTACGAGGGGCGGGGGACACCCTGGACAGGTCTCCTGTCCATCACAGGTCCACATAGAGACGAACAACCATTCACTCTCTCTCTCTCACCTAGGGACAATTTAGAGTTACCAATCAGTTCAACATGCATGTTTTTGGTCTGTGGGAGGAAACGGGAGTACCCGGAGAAAACCCACGCATGTACGGAGAGAAGATGCAAACTTCACCTGGAAAGACCCCCTGGACCAGGATTTGAACCAGCAACCTTCTCGCTGAGAGGCTCTTTGGAGCATGTTCTTTTTTTAATCTTCACAACAAATACATGTTATTCAGATTGAGCATCTGTAAATCACTGTTTTTATTTGCTAGTTGAAATGGTTAAACTGTAAATGAAAAATTATGTACCATATTTTTCGGACTATAAGGCACAATATCAATGGACGGGTCTGTTTTCATGCATAAGGTGCACCAGATTATAAGGCGCATTAAGCGAAACAAAACAGTCAGATAAGTCAAACTTTATTCAACTCATTCACAATAACCTCATAAAATCGGTTCAAGGTCAGTAAGCACAACCAGAATTTATACATAAAGCGCACTGGATTATAATGCTCACTGTCGATTAAAAAAAAAAAAAAAAAAAAAAAAAGGATTTTAAGTGCGCCTTATAGTTAGAAAATGATCGTACTTAGTCTTTGGTGACATAAGCATTGTGAATTTAAAACTTCAGCAAAGTATTGTTTTGTTCTGATACTTTGTAGATCTGTCTGGATCTCAGACTCTGATATTGAGCCAACAAGATGTGAAAGTAAAAAACACTGGAGGCTGATCTGAACAAAAAAATGACTCACTTAAGTTCCACTTGAGTCCCGTGGTCACGGTTTGGCAGGGTCCACCTACTGGAATGAGGCTGCACCAGTCCCCCTCCAGACCGGTGTTCACGCCCAGTCTGTGGTTGCCCTGTTGGCACACAACATGAATTACATAAATTACTGCGTACACATTAAAGCAAAGTGAAGAATAAAAAGAGAACACAAAATACGGAGCGAGACTCCTTCAACCCAGATTGAAAAGTGCAGCTTTTCCACAAGGAGCTTATGGCTCATTAAAATATATTATCATTCTTGTCAAAACTTTAGCACATTTTCAGGGCTTAAACAGCTTTTGTCAATTAGAATGTTAATTATTCTGCTGTCTGCCGCAGAGTGTCAAACAAGTTGCAAGCAGCTTTGAGCTTGATAAACACTCATTTTGAACAAAAGGTTCAGTATAGAATGAAGTATAATGACATATTACTGTTCCCTATGAGAAAAATAACTATTTGTATTGTTTAATGGTGTCTAAAAGACTGAAGATGTGTTTATGACAGATGGTGACACATATTACCTTTTTCCAAACTACCTCTATGAGAAATAATGACTTAACATAAAGCAGAAAAAAAAAACATCACACCAAGTAAAGCTAAAATTTAACTTCGGTTTTATTTTTTTTTTTATTATTTTTTTATTTTTTATTTTTTTATGAGGACTATCCATCCATTCAATGATTCAAGGATTTATTTTTTTTACTGTCATACCAGCTCACATGGTATATGTTATATTTTATGGTACAAAATTCGGACTCAGGTCCAAGATCAAGAAGTCTAACAGTTAACAAATAAATAAACACAAAGAGTACAAATAAACACTGTACATAATAAAGAAAGTTATAAAAAAGTAAGATGAAGCTGAATTAAGTGCAGCTTGAGTTCAGCAGTCTGACAGTTGCAGGGACGAAACTGTTTCTGAGTCTGCTGCTGCTCCGAATGCTACACTATTATTGTGTTCGTTTGTCAATATGAGGGGAAGAAAAATAGGAAAATGCACTTGTGTCTCTAACCACAAATGTGTGAAAAAGGCCTGACTAAGAATATATTTGTCAATTACCGGTAGTTGCAGAGGTGACTTTACCCTAAAATAAAGATATTTTACTTGAAACATCAAGACATACAAAGAGTCATACATTTAAATAATGAAAAACATCACACTAATGATTAAGAAACAAATTATTAATAATAAAATTTATCAACATTGTCATGTTGTTGAGTTGCAAGAAACTCCCTCATGTTCTCTAAATCACCATTACTAATTATTGTGACTTACATTTATATCTCAGCACTGGTAATCCTCATCAGTGTGTTATATAAAAAAAAATGTGGTGGTTCCAGTTGTTTTCCTGCAGCTCCTTGACACTAGATGGTGCCAACAAGCACACACCTGTGGACCATTCTCCTAATGAGCTGTAGGAATATAAATGGCAGTTGATGACTTGGTGCATCATCTGCCTACCAGCTGTTGTGTTCCTAACCACGATACCATTCTTTGTGATTTGTATAAACTACAGCTTTATTCTCACATGTGGCAGCACTGACTCCTGTGTTCCTCTCGTTCCTTGGACTTCCCCGGTTTCCTCTTAAAGCCTCAGTGATTCTTTCAGCCATTCTTCGCCTTACACCACTTGCCCACCGATGTATGCAAACTCTCTGGGACTTCCTCGTTCATTGTTCCTGGAAGTAGTGGGACCTTCAACACTATGATGACTTTGACTTCCCACAGTAAGAGTCAAACCATAAATTGAATCATCCTCAATGATCTAAACCTCCATATTAACTCTTGTCCTTGCTCTCCAGGGTTCCAGTCCCTTCCAGCTGAGTTGCAGCATAGGGTTTATTATCACTTCTGCAAATAAACACTGTTAATTAATCCTGGGTTTGGAGTTGATATTTTTTGTTACTACTTTATATGGGCATTGAGTAAAACCTTACAAATAAGGAATACATGAGGTTTACTCTGAATCAAGTCTGCCTAGAAAGTCAAATTCAGCTTTAGATACCTGCATCTTTTTAAGAGAAGGACACCATAGTTATCATTCTGGGTAAATTGGGGACTGTCATAAGTTTATGAACCTTCTGAACTCATTGTGTCAGAGCTTCAGTCATCTAAATAAAACTTAACCAGGGAATAAATTGCAATAGCTATGATAAGTTAGTATTTATGAAAAAGGGGTCACCTTATTTCAGCTTCCAATACAACACAGACCTCCCCATACATGAGCCCAATTATACACTAAAAACTGGTGATCGGTTGTTCTCTCTCTTCTCAAGGTACTGATACAGAGAATGCACTTATAACAAATAACAGACAAACAATTACCTGCCATACCAACATTTATATTTTTGTAAAAGCATGAATACAAGATAAGGCCGACCTACATAAATCTCCACTCTGAAATGTGACTAATTCAATTATTTAAGATATAGTTATTAATTCAGTGTGGTAAAATTTACTTTTGTCTCTTGTTGAGGCAGTCAGTACAATGGAAGCAGTACGGCATGATTCAGAAATGTGTTGTCTGAAGTCTTCACTTATAATTCATCAAAACACCCTTGATATTTAGAAATAAAATTAATAACTTAGAGCTGCATAATGGAGCAGTTGGTTTGCTTCACTGCTTCACAGCAAGAAGGCCGTAGGTTCATCTCCTGACTAACTGCATGTGATTTGCCTGCTCTCCCGTGGGGTTTCCACAGGTACTCTGATTTGTTTTTCCCACTGTTCATTAAGTGAACTAAGTTAACTGGTGACTCAAAACTGGCCATCGACATGATGAGTGTGAGTGCAGTTAGTTGTTTGTCCATCTGTGTTCCTGTAGACCTGACCAGGGTGTACCCCACATACTGCCTAATGACTAGTGTGGCCCGATACCAATTTTCATCAAACCGAGTACAAGTACGAGTACTTCAGTTTGTGTACTCACCGATACAGAGTACTTACTGAGTTCATCCGTATTTATCTTAAAATATCTCCAAACTACAGACATTTTCTTTAACCTTCAGTCACTTGGGCAGCAGAAGCAGAAATGGCGCCACCCAGTAACTAAGCGGTATTGGTACCAGGTATCGGGGTATTTTTTACAAGTACAAGTACTTGTAAAAATACTTGTATCGGGTCCAATACAGACACCAGTATCTGCATCAGGACACCACTACTAATGACCATTGGAAATAGGTGCCAACTCTCTACAATCCTGGAAATTACCAGAAGTGGGTACAGCAAATTAATAGACAGACGTTAATAACTTATGAATTACTTATTTCTCTCCTAGTTCTTTACGTTATATATTCATGTTTTAAGTTGAGTTGCTTCATCTGTATTTCAGTTGCTCCAGCACAGAGGTTTTTATGACTTAACCTAACACAGGGACCACATTTTATCATTTAAATCAGCAACTGCACCGACAACTTTCACTCCTGAAAAGGTCAGAAGCAAACAAACTTGCATTTTAGAGTCTGTACGCTGCACTGATTTATAGCACGAATTAGGCTGAGGTAGCATTGTGCATCGTGTTTTCCCACAACAGGGGGACACAGGTTCTTTCAAACTTCTTCTGAGACTGGGTTATCATTTTGCATAAATACTTGTCTGAGACTTAATAAAGCAGATCACAAGAGAAAAACAAACATTGCTGGTGAACTCTGTGTCTCCTCTTTCTTTGAGACTCAAATTAAGTAAATTTAGCACCACCTTGGGATGTAGGCTGATTAAAACATCTTCTTCTTGCACAGGGATCTCAAAACAAAAAAGTGTGCAGTCCCACAAGTGTTGCTACACATAATTTAATAGAATGATATGAGAATTATGTAAAGATCTGAGCCAGCTAAAGAAAAAAAACATGACTTTGTCATTTCCTAGAGATAGCATAATTATACTTTGATACTATTTTAGAGAGAAAAAGTACAACTTGAGCCACTTCAAAGCTTGTTTTCTAAGCAGATATGCAATTATTTCCCTAACAAAAAAAAAAAAAAAAACGAGTACACTATGAATATCATCATCATTTTGAAATTACTTTAAAGTCTACTTGCAGGTGGCTGAGAGCAGAGGAGGCAAGGAGATGAAATCATGATATTCTGTGCTCTTTTAGATATATATGTATATATAATATTAAACTACTACTTGTACTACTATTCCTACTTTGCGGTTTTTCATGTATCGCGGGGCTTCAAGGTACAGATCCGCCGCAATAAAATAGGGACTACTGTACACTCATTAGGTCAATATATAAAACAAGACGTATGTTTTCACATAATCATGTTTTGTTGTGTGTGTTTTTAGTATGTCCATAGAACACGAACTTTATATTGAAAGGAATGCAAGCTGTGAGGTCAGATGGCAAAAGCAGCAAACATCTCCGTTACAGATGTGGCTTGAAAAGACCAAACTGGGCTTTTCAAAGGCTGCACTCACCTTCATGTACAAACGTGTGTTCTTCAGTCGCTGAGTTGACAAACGAGCTTAATTCCTTGCTGAAGTAAGATTTACTGGAGGTGATGAGGTATGAAACAGCAAATGACAACAGGTATTTGGAATAATGACACGTATCAGGAGACTTTTTTTAAGAGAGAAAAGTTTGCTTATAGTGTTTCAAGGTATCACCAGAAGGTGTGGCTGTATTTTGTCTTAAAGACGTCTCCTGCAAGGAAAACAACTGAGTGAACAGGTTGGGGGTATGGAGGAGATGATCAGTCTACTTGTAAACTCAATCAGAGGAAAAGCTTGAGAACGAGGCCGGTACCGGGAGAAAAACAACTTGGGAGCATCAAGAGCGTCTCCTGCTCTCATATGCACAACATCAAATTGGGACAATACAAGTGCAGAGAAGTGTGTATGTGAGTGAGAGCATGTTTGTGTTCTCTGCATGATTACTAAATGCAAAAAAAAAAAAAGAAAAGAAAAGAAAAAAAGAAACATTCAACACTCCAATCAAGGTGGAAGCAAAGCAAAAAACAAAAAAAAAAACAAAAAAAAAAAAACATTGTGAACAAGAACAGAAAATGAGGAGAATGACTGGAAGACGGACGATTAGGAAGCTGTTAAAGCACAATGCCAGCCTGGTGTGAAGAAAATACATTCTGCCTACGTGTGTAGAGTTTATATGCAAGGAAGATAAACCCGCTGTAAGACCAGATCTATTTTTATGAAAAGTGATTTGGAAACTTGAATTTTGAGAAGTTGTGCTCTTTAATAAGAAGTCCAAGTCTATACCTTATCCTGTTCCACAATTTTGAGTTTTTAGTTTGCATTTCACTATGTGAAACGTTGGAAAATATTTTTTTAACCAATAAAGGAAAAAAACAAGCAAACAAAAAGAAAAAAAAAATGGAGAAGAAGAATGAAAGCTAATTAGCTAACATGGCAGGTACAGGCATTTTCAGCAGTAGGTTGAAAGTTTGTTTAGTTCCAAAGAGAAACTTTGGGTTTAATGTTTTAGAACAATTTACTCACGGGTCTCAGCAGATATGCAAAGCTTGTTCCCTGAATTATCACTACAGGCAGTTGTGTCATGGACGAAGCGTGGAAAAGGGTCTCAACAGAAGCCATGGTCTGGTCAAATCTGCCTGCCAGACCGCCAAGTGTCACAATAGTATCCACCTGTAGACACAAAACATAGAATATCTGTCAGTGCGCTGGTTCTTCTGGCAGGATGTTGTTACCTGATGTGTGATTACCATTTAGCCAAGTGACAGTTGTATGTATTTCCAAACATAATAAAGTGATATGTTTATACAAGGGATTGCTGATGGAAGTCCAGTTTTGAGTACGCAATGTCAACAGATGAACTAGAGACAATCCGTGACAGATACGTGCAAAATTAATGCATTTAATCAAAAGTAGATTAAGTAATATTTGTTCTTTTAATTTCAAAGCTGAACATATTAAACATAAACTGTGGGAGTTCTTCTATGCCAGCTCCCTGCAGCCACATCTGTGCAGCAATCAGCAGCACCTGAGGATCATCAACTTGATGAGCAAGAGGAGCATAAAAGACTGCAGAGGACACTCAGTGGGCATTGGAACATTACCTGTCAATGGTAGTTCTGTTCTAGCCTTTTCCTTGTGAGTTAAACTAAATAATAACAAATTTTACATTTCTCAGTGCTTTCAGAGTATAATCCCAGATGTCTCCTGTTCCCTGGATTCTCCTATGTGGACCTCAAGCTCTCCGGTGCCTCCTCAGCTGCCTCCACATCTTCCTACCACTTGTCTGCCTCCTGCCTAAAACCTTTGTTCTGACACGCACCTTCTTCACCCTGGGACCACTCGGTCAGCTCTCTCCACAACTGACCTACCTCTACCGTAAGAAAGAGCAGCAACAACATTATAACCCCCTGCTGACAGACCAGTAACCAACTCCTTGCTCTTCAGGGTTCCAGCTCGCTCCCTGGAGCAATCAATTTTTCCACCTTAGTAAATAAACACTAAACATATTGAGTCTTGGTATTCTCTTTGTTCCTTGTATCTGGTATAGCTGCAATTGTTACATAAACAAGCTAAGAGGGGTGGATATCTTCAAATGACATTATTTTCTGCAGCTTCAAAGCTAAAATAAGGTTAATTTAAGCATTATTACAATATTTATACTTCTCAGCACTTCTATCCTTGGCATAAGTCCCCAATCAGTCAGCACCAGTAAACAGCATTGAAACCTGACAAAGTCTACAGGGCAAGAGAGTTGTCACAGGCCGATGACTGCCACTCACACAAAAAACAGAAACTGAACCAAGTTCCTTCAATCACCCAAACTTCAGTGTTTTTTCTTCCCTTTATTACTTTTTTAAATGTTCAGCAGTATTTCTTGAGCTACAGCCAAAAACGAGTTTGTATTTACAGTCAGTAAGAATAAACCAATCCATCGAATACTGCATCCTTTTTCCAACATATACTCACAAACAAATGCATCACAACCAATAAACCTATTATTAGGTAATAATGGGTAATGGGCAGCTGATTTCACATGTTTCTAAAACTTTTCTGGTTTGCATCAAACACATCCCTTCTTAAACAATTCCTTTTTTTCGATTCGTCTCCGACGCACACTATCCCAAACAACCAGGTCTTTCATTGGCTGCTGTATTGTTTCAATACTTTTGAAAAGTAGAAGCTTTTCACAAGCATGTCTTTCATAATAAATCTGAATTCTCCTTGTAGATAAATGCACTTTTGACACCAAAAAAAAAAAAAAGTTACATCCAGACTGTGTGATAAAAGTTAAAGGTTCTTTGAAACGTCCTCTTACTTCAGACAGTCAGCTCTTGATCTTTATCTAATCTTTGCCAAACTTGTAGGCATCCACAACATTTTATTATTTTCCTCTAAGCATTAGAGACCTTGTTAGATCTTGGCAAGATGACATAATGTTTTTAAACAGAAAATATGATTTGGTACTGATGTTGCCAGAGGGTTCAGTAAGAAGACTATAATCAGTTGCAACTAAGAAGGAACTTGTAGCGAGGGCTGCCATGAACATTCATCATAATTAATAAATATGACTACAGTAATGTGTTGATGTTTATACTTTCAGCTGAGACCATTTTCCCCTATCTATTTTTGATATTTTTTTTTATTTATCTCCACTGAAAAAAAATGGTGTTCTCCACACCACATATACATTAGTATGTCCTGCTTACATCAGTTAACTTATGCAGAGTGTATACTTCAGTTAATTTAGTTTGCTACTTTTAAAACTACCATGGCATATATGTGAGTCTGTTTCAATGTCCAACAAGGTTATAAAAGATTTTAGAGACTGACAGAGCTGAGAGTATGAGCAAACTTCAAGCTAACTTATGATAAAAGCGTTGCGCTGTGTTTTACACTTTGAAAGGCTTGGGGCAGCAGACAAAGTCATTAAATGTCAGGCTTTTGAAGGTTTCTGTGGAGTGTTGTAATTTATTTAGTCTGTTCTTGATTCCATTTTTCTGCTTATTTTCTCTTACACGTTTATAAAAATGGACTTATTTTCAGCCCTACTATTAACTCTTTGTTTTTCACGATCTGAGAATAGCAAGATTTTTTCAACAAAACGACAATGTCCTGGGGAACCTGCGTGTCCAGCTGAGACGCACACTGCGGGATACGTCATGGACCCGTGGGGATTGTGTCAGTTGATGTGTCTCTCAGTCTTGTCCCAGGAGGACGCTGAAGACATTTACATATTTGGATTTATGATAGCAGGGACTCTGCTTTTTGGCATCGGCCGGGCTGTTTTATCGACTATTGAAGAAGACATCGGCAGCAGCTTCAGCCATGACAAAGCTTCTGAGTCAGTGTGAAGGTTTGAGCCGTGCCGTGACCTCGCAAAATCAGCTGATTTACGAGCTAAACCGTAAGGTGGAGGCCATTTTGGAAAACAGAACGTCCAGATGGACTCAAAGCTGAAGAAAAGAAAAAAATCAGTCTGCCTGAAGAAAATCAACAATCAAGCTTATCTGAATCTGACGCCCCGCCGGCCTCGGAGACGGGCTGACTATCAAATTTCTCCTAGGTCATGAGTAACCAAGAGCAATGAGCTTCATCTAATACCCCCACCCACCCCCACCCCCCTGGAGAACTT
>JARVLU010000600.1:26136626-26161114 GCA_031762415.1 Simpsonichthys santanae
CCCCCCCCCCCCCCCCCCCGCACCCACCACCCTTCTCGATTAGAGCAACCAGAGACAAAAACACAAAAACTCACTTTTGTTATTTAAATATTAGGAACAGATTATTAAACAAAAAAAAAAAAAAAAAATGTGGAGCTTTCTTTGATTTCTGCAACACTGACACAACCTGAACTGAACTGTGCGACAAACAGAGAACAAACAGTGTAGGTGCACACACTTCAGCATATAAACGCACAATACACAAACACCAGCACAATTTTCAGGAAAGGAGAGCATATCAGAATCAGAATAAACGTTATTATCATTGCACCGAAGTACAGTGAGATTATGTTTGTACAGTCGTCCGAAAGATGGGCGGAGTGCACATTACTGCTGTTCATAAGAGCACGGCCCCTTGCCCTTTAGATGGAAAAAGGGGAAAGACCATGACGAGAGGATAGAGGTATTACAAAAAAGATCTCGTCACACCTTGTCCTTGTCAGGACATCAAAAAACTCTTCAAGCAATCACATTTATAGATACATTACATATGCATTTGACAACAAGATGGTGAAATGTGTCCATGAAGCACTTCCAGATAGCGCCATAGTCCTGATAAGATGTTGGTGTCAGCCGATACAGTTCTGATACATGTTCACAGAAGTTCTCGGGGGTTGTGCGGTGGACAGAGCAGATTTTTCTTAGTTTGCACATATCCCAGGAAAAATTTGATAGGTTGGCCTGCTTCAAGGTTGAACTGGGTAGAGTCTGATTCAGATAAGCAACAGTTGTTAATTTTTTTTTCAGGCAGACTGTTGTTTCTCATCATCCTTGAGTTCTGCTCGTACTTTCGATGATCCAAAATGGCCAGATTTGTGGGCATTCTACTGGTCCATGCTTATTAGCTCCCTCCAGGATCGTCCCCATCATACTGGCGAGACATTAAGATGTTAAGGTTCTCCTTAAGAGTGACATGGATGGGTGAGATTAGGAATGAGATCATCAGAGGTACAGCACTGGTTGAAAAACTGGGAGATACAGTTAGAGATCAGACTGAGATGGTTTGGACATGTCCTGAGGAGGGACAGTGGTTTGGACATATCCAGAGGAAGGACAGTGTGTATACTGTTGGAAGGATGTTAGAAATGCAGCTTCCAGGAACAAGACAAAAAGGAGACATATATGCAGTTAGAGAGGACATGGAGGTAGTTGGAGTGAGGACAGAGGACAGAGATGGAGGAGGATGACTCACTGTGGAGACTCCTGAAGTGCAAAAAGCCAAAAGAAGAAGAAGAAGAAGGCAAAGTTTAGTAATCCTGGATGTGGTAAACCAAATTCTTCAACTAAATGCAACATTTCTGTGCATTATCATCATTCTTCCCCTCCACAGTTGTTGTTTAGGCTTTTAAATTCCAATTCTGGGACCAGGTGGTCTCACAAACCATATGTCATCATCACATCACACGTGAGCTGCAAGGTGCAACAGTAACAAATTGACCTTAACCTCCCCCGATGCCTTGGTCCATTCAGAAATCTCACTGATAGTCTCAAGGTGTCTATTCCCCAACTTGAAGTGCTTTAAAGACTCGTGGTAAAGGGGAAAAAAATCCTGAAATAAACGGTGAAAACACAAAGTGGCAACATGTGTACACGGAAGATGAAGTGCATGTTTGCATGTTCCTAAGTGTCTTCTTCATCATCTTTCATTAGCTTAGAATGGTGAAGTGATTGGGACACTTGGCAGTGATTGGAGCAACACTTGGGTTGTTCTAATACAAAATATAAATGCATCAAACCAAAGAGAGAGGAAAAAGCAAAAGAAGGAAGGTCAAAAACACATCACATAAAACATGAACTAAACTCACGGTAACAAAGTAAGTCCATTAATCGTGTGTATATCTATGTTTTAAACACTCGGCTCTACTTGAGGCTCCTGAAAAGAAAAGCTAGAAAATGTTACATATTTCATTCTAAAAGAGTAATGTTCTGTTGGGATTTTATATGTAGGTGTAAATGTAGCTAATTTTATTCTAATGATATTTGTTCAGGAAACACTGAGTAAACATGAGGATGTTTTTTTTTTTTTTTTTTTTCCAGCAGAGACAGTGTTTCTAATCCATGCGCCCACATATCACATTGGGGATTTGCGATCGGTAAAACATCGTCAGACATTGCTGACCTCTGAGCACCTTACTTCTTTAGCACCTGAGGACTGAATGTTATACTAAAGGGCACTAAACATATTCAGAGGCTGCAGAGGAGGAGTGCTCAATTCATTAGATTTCCCTGAAGCTACATCAACTGCTATTTTATTAAACCCAACAACAGTGAAAAACACAATTCTTATTTAATTTACATGCTGAAAAAGCCACCGCAATAATGGGATAGATCAATATGTTGAAGAAATACATGTTTTTTTTAATCAGGATATTGTTGACCAGTAACTCACACGTCTGTTATAAATACATAGTGTTAAATAGAAGCCTGAACTCTCTCCATCCATCCATCCAATATCTTCCGCTTGTTCTAAAATCAGGTCGCGGGGGCAGCAGCTTGAGCAGGGAAGTCCAGACATCTCTTTCCACAGCCACCTCTTCCAGCTCTTCTGGGAGGACCCCAAGGTGTTCCCAGGCCTACCGAGAGACGCAGTTGCTCCAGTGTGTCCTGGGTCTCCCACTGGGTCTCCTTCCAGTCAGACTTGCTCGAGGCACCCAGGAAGAATCCTTCGCAGGTGCCCAAACCACCTCAACTGCCTCCTCTGTATGTGGAGGAGTAGCAGTTCTATTCTGAGTCTCTCCTGGATGACTGAACTTCTCACCCTGTCTCTAAGGGAGAGTCCAGCTACCCTGCAGAGGAAACTCATTTCAACCGCTTGTATCCACACTCATTTTTTCTGTCACTACCCAGAGTTCATGATCATAGGATCGAGAAGGAACATAGACTTACTGGTAAACAGAGAGCTTTGTCTTACAGCTCAGCTCTGTCTTCACCACAACAGACTAGAACAGAGTCCACAATACTGCAGATGCTGCACCAATTCGTCAGTCAATCTCTCGCTCCATTCTTCATTCACTTGTGAACAAAACCCCAAGACATTTTAACTCCTCCACTTGAGGAAGAACCACCCTCAACTCGAAGAGAACAGTCCTCAATTTTCTAACTGAGGACCATGACCTCAGATTTGGAAATGCTGATTCTCATCCCAACCGCTTCACACTCGGCTTGCGAACTGCTCCATTGAGAGCTGAAGATCACGGCACAATGATGCCAACAGGACCACTTCATCGGCAAAGAGCAGTTTTTGAATCCTGAGGCCACTGAACCGGACTCCCACCGCCCCCTGGCTGAACCGAGAAATTCTGTCTACAAAAGTTATTAACAGAATCGGTAACGATGGGCAGTCCTGACGGAGTCCAACTCCCAACCTGAAGGGATCAGACTTACCACTGGCAATGTGAACCAAAATCTTGCACCACTTGTATAGGGACCAAACAGCCCGTAGCAACGGGCCCCCAATCCCATACTCATGGAGCACCCCACAGAGTTACCTCAAAGAACATGGTTGAAAGCCTTCTCCAAGTCCACAAAACATGTAGACTGGATGGGCAAACTCCACTTGAGGACCCTAGTGAGGGTAAAGAGCTGGTTCAGTGTTCCACGGCCAGGACAGAACCCACATTGTCTCTCTTAATCCTCAACTAAAATATTTTCAGACATTTATTCCTTTAATACACAGCCATTTGGCAGACTGAACACAATCCATCTGGAGCCAAGCTGTAGGACACAACAAACCGCAGGACTTTTTTTATTTGTTACAGGTTTTTTTTTTTCTGCTAAGGATTTTAAACTGTTAATTAATATCCTTCACAACAGCAATGTCCACTTTGTCAACAATTAATTAATCAAAGTGGATTACAGGATGTTGTTTGGGTGAGTTTCTCTTTGGTTCATTATTTTTCTCTGATTGTTTCTGGACCCATTGTAGTCACTAAGCTTTATTGTGCAGTGTCAATCAGAGGACAACCGTCTGAGCTGCATATGTTGCATTTCATGTCTCTGACGAAACACATCATTGATCGTTTGTTGATGAGGAATTACTGTGTGTAGATCTAATTTTAGACCTGATCACTCAGGCCACATTCAGAAATGATCCAAAACACATTCATTCACATTTGTTCCGCAATCTGAACATAAATCTGTCCTGAGCCACACTGAAGGACCACCTGCTGACCCGATGGGACCACAAGCAGCAGAATTATCACCTGTATGTTTAATCACTGCCCATCAACACCCTACAGTCAGAAGAGAGCATTGGAAAAATCAGCCACAGCTTACAGTCAATCTAAAATCATGGGAAGGAGATTTTAGGGAATATTTTGTTTGGGAGGTGGGTATCTAAAAGTTTTAAAAACTGATTGAACAACTGCCAATGGAAAAAACATTCTTGTAGAGATTATATTGATTAGTAGCTTAGCTGGCCACTTCATTTGTGAGTATTCACTAAAATCCTCAGCCCCTTTCAATGAGTCATACAGGCCATATTTAAAGACTGGCCTTGACTGAAAATGCAGCTACATATGAGACTCTGCAAGATCCTGAAAATAAATTAAAAAAAGACAATGACTCATAACCCAAAGCCCATTTAACCCAAAGTAATTCATTGCAGTGGGTGGAAATGGTGAAATAAATAAAATATAAAACGTACAAGCCGTTTAATTTAAATTTTGGCTTCTGGCATTGTCAAGTCTAGCTGGTCAATGCCGCTTTCATTCCAGTGACATTATGCAGGTTATAAATGGGCTGACTGACTCGGCTGAGTCACAGCAAGAAGTTATGACTTTATAATCACCTAATCTGCAGCAGTGGCCATCTAACTCACCTCCTGTCATTGCACCAATGCCAGCAGCATCCATTAGAAAAATAGAATATACATTCTAGCGTTAGTGCTACACACACCTGCAAAACAGCAAACTCACACTAGACAAATCAAATGTTTAAAAATACAAAATTATCCGGTTTGTACTAGGGATGCACAATATTATTGGCATGATATCAGTATCGGCCGATATTAGCATTAAAGTTGAATATTGGACATTGGCCATTCCATCAAAATAACTCAGCTAGAAAAAGCTGGTGAAGAGTCTCAGTCATCCAAGACATGAAGGATGAAGAGCGAAACGTCTTCTGTTATAAATAAAGTCCAGTTGTTTCTGTATTGAACGTTTTTTGATCATACAAAAATATGCTGTTTTTGTATGACAACCCAGTTACAAGGATGCCTGCAGCGCCAGTACAACGCAATGAAGTCATGTGCGCCTACGTGATCTGATCACGGCAGAGAGGAAGAAGTCAAAATGTCGGCGGTGAGGAAGTTTTATTTTTTCATTGAGAATGTCAGATTCCAAAGATTTTTGGACTATGTTGAACCTCGCTTCATTGTCCCAAGTCAGATATTTTTCTGATGTGGCCTTACCCGAGTTACAAGCCGTCATTTCCAACTTCATTGAGAAGCTAATAGCCGATAGCACTTGGGTGAGTTTTACCACAGACATGGACATTGTTAGCCTCGTTAGCATGATTAGTCTTGGGCACAATGGATAGACAAAAACTTTGAACTTAAAAAGTCTGTCCTACATGCACAGGAGTCCAGAGAATCCCACACTGCAGTTAGGAACCTGGAACAAGCCTCCACAAGTGAGACAGCATCACAGGTAACTAATGCTAATAAATAGCATTTAACAGTTTTCATTTTATATAAGTTAAAGTGCTATGCATATCATATGGCTGTTACTGAATACATGTCATCAGCTCTTACAGCTATTACACATTTTTTGTAGCAAATAAGCCTAAATAAGAGGACTATGTTCTGACAAAGGAAAGTATTTAAAAAATATCGGTATAAGTTATCGGCCAAATAAGTTATAACATATCGGCGTATCGGATATCGGTCAAAAATCCAATATCATGTATCCCTAAAATGTACTATTTTAAGACCTTACAGTTATACTTTTTTAAATATGTAATGTACCAGTAATCTAAATGTCAACTATAATAAATTACGTCTGAGGATGAGTGGCGGGCTGTTTACCTGTAACTTTTTCCTTTGTATCTCTTCCAGCATGACTGCCAGACATTTGGTGTAGTCTGTCAGATCCTGGTCAGCTGTTTCAATCAGCTTGCAGCCCTACAAACAAAGAAAGTGTATGCAAGATAAACAAAACACGATTCAACATTTATACAAATACACAGATAGCAAACCAAACCCTGGGAGAGATAAGGAATAGCAGAACCCAAAAAAAGAAAAGGAATGAAGACATGGAGAGAGGTATAAATCAGTGTTTTAGTGCTGTCTGGCTTCATGTGGGTTGTGTTGTTGAATAATGTAGAGGTTCCAGTCAGTGGCCTTAAACTACAACATCTTGGTAAACAACCACGCTCTGGCTTTTTCCCGCTCTCTCTTTCTCTCTCCAGAGTTTCGTTTTGCTCCCGAGTCGCGCCGACTTCCCCATATCACTGACACGCACATACGGCGCAGAGTTCGCCCAAACGTGTTCGCTGTGCTCGGTTTGATCCCATCCAACCACCCTCTGCTTCCATCATGTTTCCATCCCTGCCGCTCTTTGTCTCCCTCCCTCGCGAACGCTTTTCTGTTTCTCTCTTTTCCATTTATACAGAATTATTCACCGTTTGTTGCAAATCTCGAAGGAACGCCTCAAACTTTCCAATTGTTCTGCTTCAAAAGCATTACCATAACAGGCTGTTCTCTCTCAAGGAAAGAGGATTTCTCTCTCTCTTTTTTTTTTTTCAGACAACCTGTGTGATATTTGTGAAAAGGGGTGAGTATTAGAGATAGCTACAGGGAGAGGGGGATTGGGTGAAAGGGAAAAAAGTGACACAGCTGAATGTATCCCAGAGTCTGTGTGTATGTGAGCATGCATATTAAAGTCGCAGTAAACAAAATGACACTGCATAAAGATCGCGCACGCTGTGCATTTCTTTTCCTGCGAGCTGTGCGAATATAATATGGGCTTTAATCACCGATTTCCACAGCATTAAATATTTATTGAATCAAACTTAAAGTGGAAACAATAGAACACTCCCATCATAGAGTATTACACTTTTAGTTTTAATGACCTTGGACTAATAAGCTCAACTGTGCCAACCTGAACACATTTAAAAAGTAGCACTACCAGCCTTTGATGATGTTCATACCTTGAAATAAATATTTGTGTCCAGAGATTCAACTGCAAGTGGCCATCTCTGACTGAGAGTGGCTAAAATGTGTACCCCAAAAGGTGTTTTGTTTTGTTTATTGTATCAATTACTAGACTTTGTACAATAATACATGTTGCAGGGCTTTTAATTGTCTTAAAAATGTGTGCGATAAACAATAATATTGTTTGAAATTTGTCAATAATTGGTAATTATTGTCAAATTTAAGAAGAAACGTTGGTTAATTAGTTTTGAATGCAATACCTTTTTGACCACCAGATGGCAGAATAAGACTGTTTGAACTGAAGGATGGACAGTGAGGGCATGAGCAGCGTGCCTCAAAAAATGGGAGGGAGGCTCCTTAACGTGACATGGGCTGTATCTCCTTCCCTTTTTTTTTTTTTTTTTGGTTCTCAAAATGGCGGCCTCTCGGCGTGGTTTGAGCTCTTTAGCATGTGTCACACAAAGCTTTTAATAAAAAAAATCAGCAAACAAGTTCTAAGCTTATTTTTGCAGAAAAAAGCAAATTTTTACACAAAGGCACGGGTTTCAGCCGTGAATTTTGGAGCTTCGACAAGACGGAGGTTTTTCCCCCGAGGTCGGCCTGTTAGGCCGTAGCTTAGCTTCTCAGCTTTGCTGCTTTTAATGATCCAAAAACACAATTTTGGATCATTAAAACAGATTTTAAAGAGGAAAGAAAGGAAGGGGTCAGTGAAGAGCACCGGAGTTGAGCCTTTTGTCATCCAGTGTCCAGTAGAAAGAGAGACAATAAAGCCAATAAATGAAACTGAGGTAGATAATTTTCATTTATCTTGCGATTAACTGATTTATTGTTTATCGCAACAGGCCTATCAATTACTCATTATTTGTATAACTGTGTAAAAGTGGGCTGTCAAATCAGTGTGACTGCAGGTCTGCAGAGGTTTCTGTAAAAATTACATTCAGTCATCTGAATTATGCTATTAATTTAACATTGACACTGTTCAGAACCATTTGAGCTGTTTTACCTAATTTCATGTGTCTGTGTCATGGTCAAAATGGAAGGTTTTAACCCATAAAACTCAATGGTACTTTATTTATTTATTTACACAGCTCTACTATGATTGAATCATTTGTGTTGTATTTGATTAGGTGAGTGTAATGTGAATTAACACTGCTCTAAATGTTATTTTGTGATAGACAGCCCATTTTACTGCACAGCAACCACAATGGGCACAATTAGTTCTAAAAACAATCAGACCAAACATTAAATTGAAGAGAATTTCACTCAGGCAATATCCTCAGCTGCTCATTTGGGGTTCTGATTGCTCAGTAAGTTTCAACACTGTGGATGAGAAAGATCTGCTCAAACACACCTCATTTCGAAAGAGGATTAACAGATTCCTACAGAACACAAAGAGATAATTCAACCATTGAAGCAGGTGTGTTGGAACATGGAAACAAGTAAAACCTGCAGGGTAGTGGCCCTCAAGGACAAGGACTGTTCCAGTCCTGCTCCAGGCTGGTCCACAGAGGTGACCGGGCCTTTTCAGCTAAACTGTGGAAGCAGCTGCCTCTGCAGGCTCTTGGTGATTTGAAGTTTCATCTTAAAGCTCACTTGTACTCAATGACTTTCACAGCATGAGAGTTGACATTGTCTTAGTTGACTTATTTTGCGCTGCCTATTTTGTTGATTTTTATTGGTATTTTGTTATTTATTTATTGTGTGTTTTTATGGTCTGCTGCTTTAGTATTGTCCTCATCATTTGTATTTTGTGCAGCACTTTGGTCAATGACCATTGCTTTTAAACGGGCTTTATAAATAAGTTTCATTTGATCCCTGAATCCCTGTTTTCACTTAAATTAATCACTTTAATATCCACTTTAAAGCTAGGAATAAAATAAAACACGTTTTGTGTTAGCAGAATTTTATCATAATTTTGAAACTTATCCAACATGATTAATAAAACCCAAGTTGCCTTTTTGGACATGCATATATGTGTACACATTGTACTTGAGAGGAGATTGTTACAGCCTCATATAAAATAGATGATGAGGAGGATATAGGAACTGGATCGTATCGGCCGATATCCAGATTTAAGTATCGGCATCAGGTTGGAAGTAAGAAAATGTGGATCGGTGCATAAAAGTCATGTTGCTACAGAGTGCACGGCTGTGTGTGTGGAAGTCTCTTTTCCCACTCACCTTGTCTACATAGAATGCTTTGACCTCAGCAGTAATGGAATCAAAATCCCCACTGATATAGTCAGGAAGAAAGCTGGATGTAGAGACAGAGAGAGACGGTGAGTGGCAGAGGGTTAAGATTCAAAGAGGGAGTAAGGCAGCGACGGAGGAAAGAAGGAGAGACGACATAGGGGCATGTGTCAGCTCTTTGATCTGTGCAGCGAGGGAACGGAGTGACGCCGCCGGGGAAGACGCAGAGACACAGAATCTGACAGGGTGATTCTCTGTGGCGCCGAGCCCGGCCCCGTCACGCTCGCAGGGCTGACAGCAGATATACACAGATTGATGGGAAAGCACAGCAAAGCAAACGTGGCGACACACAGAAGCACACGTTTGTATATATGCTCTTATAATTAGGTACATTCTGCCTGATAAGCTCAAACTCATCAACGCTGAGTAATTAGAGGCTCCGGGGCAAATTTGTTCATTAGCCACAAACATTTTAATAAAGAGTTCTCACTCTTATGGCTTCTCTCACAGACATGCAAACAAACAGCGTGGCTTATCTGGGCTTGATTAGATTTCAACCTCAAATATAACGTTTCTACCTGTGCAAAGTATCCATCTGATAACTAAAGCTGTATGATCTCATAAATGTGCTCGAGAGAGAGAAAGGAAATTAAACTGTTTAGTCAATATTGTTGAAAAATGTATGCATAAAACCAACAAGAGTACCACATACAACACTTTATGTCAATAAAGTATTACAATGCTATAGATGGCAGCAATGACCCAAAGAGGATCAATTTAACCTTGATATTTGACCTTGATTTGTGACCTTAACGCTGGGGTGATGAAACATGTATGGTGATGATGATACATTAATTTGTCTTAAGTGAATCAGAAGTTCTAGCACGAACAAGCAAAGACCTTGTTTTAACATTGACCTTGACCTTGAAGCTGGCGTGTACATGACACTTGGTTTAGCGATGATGAAAATCAAGTTTCATTAAATTACCTTGAGCAGATCAGAAGTTTTGGGCGGGACAAGAGAAAGTTTATGGACTTGCGGACAGACTATACCATAATACATTCAACAAACATAAAAATAGACATATGATTAATTAAAAATAATTTTGGTAAATAACATAAAAAATGTAATTATTCACAAGCAATCCACTTGTTCTTTTGAATTATTATTTTTTTTAATGAATCTTTTCTATGAAATATCAAATAGTGTTCTTCACAGACAATGCCAATTATTTTGGAATTTAAATTATTTGGTATTCACAACCTTTTTTGAGTATGAGCACATTAAATTAATTCATGTTAAGTACTGCAGTTGCAGATGAACGACACCTTGAATTGCTGGTTCTAATTTTAGGTTTACAAAAATATTGCAAATTCAAATGTGTTTCATTAAAAGTTCTACAGTGTTTCAAGTATGTTCTTATTCTCTGTTCTTTTTGTATGTTTGAAATACTTAAAAAACACTGATGAGGCAAATAAAGTTGCAAATGGGTTCATATTGAACAGACAAATCAAAAACCAAAGCACCAGAAAAACATTTACAATGTAATATAAATATGTACAACAACGTGAAAGTGCTTGTACAATATTTGGAACTGACAGACTGCCTGAATGTTTTACACAAATTCAAGAAGAAATGGGGCACACAATTTTCCCTAAAGAATGTGCATAAGCTGTGTAAAAATAAAATTGTACAAAGAGATTAGAGTTATTTGACCAAGTCCTACTTTCCACAAGTTTATGACACATAACAAAGAACTTTCTCACAGAAAACCGGCACACAGACAAAAAAAAAAAAAAGAAAAGAAGAAGCAGCTTGAAAACTAAAAGCCCCGCCTCCCAATCTAGATCTGAACACCACAAGTGAGCGTGCCGTCTGGGATAAAAACGATTCAAGTGGGATATTAGGAAAGAGTTCCCTCTTTAATTTATTATAGAGCTAGGTCACTGAGGTTTTTCTGCTGAGTTAAGGACTTTAAATATTTAGTCTTCTTTTCACAAGAATTCAGTGAAAAGAAGCAAAAACTGGAAGAGTGGCCTCTTGGTAGTACTAGAGAGCGCATGGGTTACAGCATTTAAGATTAACTAAAATATATCCAAAGACATATAAGAGCATCCTTTTTAAAACCTCACTACAAAGTGCAGACACAGGCACGAAGCAGGTTTTATTACATATTTAGACAGGATGGTCTTTGTTTAGGGGTTAAAGCACAAGTAACATAGGGTCACTCTTGATGACTGTTTAATATCCATCCATTCATTATCTTTACCCGCTTCTTCCCTTTTGGGTCACTGGTGCCCAAATATCCAGCAGACACTGTGTGAGAGGTGGGGGACACCCTGGACAGGTCTCCAGTCCATCACAGGGACACATAGTTCATTTTCACACCTGATAGTCCAGTAGACTCAGTTCGATTTGGGACCAACATTTGGAACATTTGTTCACATTTTCAGCTGGTGCGGTTCACATTCACACTGAGTCAGTCGAGCCAACCTGTTCCCCCTCACCTGTGGTGGCGCTGTGCCAAGAATTACTGAAGGAAACTACACAAAAACCCCTGAAGAAGACACTAAGTGCAACTTACTTTTGGAAATAAAAACAAACATGGAGTGGGGTCAGATTTTATGGTTTTAGGATTTCTGTTTGGCTGTGGCACATGTGCCAAACATTTTTCAACAATGGAACCAGCATGAGAGGAAGATGAGACAGAAGACCATGGAGAATGTTGTTTTTTACACAAGTCTGCTGGGATGGCTCCGTATGAGGTATGCACATTAGTTTTGGTTGTATTTACACAGAATGCCCTGCACTGTAGTCCACTTCCTGCTTTTGGAGCGGTCTCCGGTCCACTTGCATTCACACTGCATTAGAACCGCGCCAAGTGTTCACTTCAACTGAACTGAAACCTAGGTTTTTATGCGGACCAGAGTTCACTTTATTGGGCCACATCAGAGTTTGATTTCGCATTCACGCCTACCCAAACGAACCAGACTTTCTAGACAAATGGACTAGAGTTTGATTAAAGCGAACTAAACATGTCTGGTGTGAATGCACCCATAGAGACAAACAACCATTCACACTCTCACTCACACCTAGGGACAATTAAGTTACCAATCAGCCTAACATGCATGTTTTTGGTGTGTGGGAGAAAACCGGAGTACCCAGAGAAAACCCACACATGCACAGAAAGAACCAACTCTGCCCAGAAAAGGTGACAGCGATCTGGGATTTGATCTGACATCCTTCTCACTGAGAGGTGATTGCTCTGCCAGCTGTGCACCCTAGAAACCAGGAAAATGACACCCAAAATACCTGGTTAGAAGATTATTTAGTTAAGATTTTTGGCCCAAAAACCCAGCAGATTTGAGCTTGACTTGAATTCAAACAGAATTAACCCTGTTTGTATGTCCTCAAAACAAGCATTCTAACATATGTACCGGTACATGCATGTTTTTATTTTCATTTTTAATTGAATCGCCTAATAAAGCATGTATAAAATAAAGTCCAAGTTCAGAAAGATGTCGAATCATTTTTACCTTGTATACAGTAAATTGTAAACTGTGAAGAAAGTTTAGAAATCTAATTGCTTTGAATGAATGGATGTTTTGAGCATGAACTTTGATGTTCTGAACCACTTTGGCCATGGCTGCCTCAGAGGAGTCGACGGGGGAGATGGTGGACTCCAGAAACCATCTTATTATCGCCATCAAACTGGTTGACCCATTATGTGAGTGTGCTGCTTATGGGAAATAGTTTGTTGTGGCTCCTCAGACTGATGAAAGACGCAACGTTTCAGCACAACGAAAGCGTCCAGATGACCTGACTCAACTTTGTTGGATATTTTTACCTAAATTATTGAGCATGAACTTTGATCTAACTGCTTTCGGTTTTTTGCATTTTTAAAATAAAATTTATTTCCAGCATGTTTTGAAGCAAACTGAGTGAGGGCTTTTTATTGTTGTTTCTTTTTGTATTACGGTACGCTCAGATTCAAACACAAATAAAAAGAACCAAAAAAATGTCCATCAACTATACTGAATAAGCTTTTTGTCATAGGTGGTAGATAAACACGTTGTTTCCAGTTTTATGTGTTTGTGTAGATTCTTAGGGAAGAGTAGGACCATGCAGGGATGGAGTTGCTGCTATCTAGAGGCATTAATAGGTCTGACATTAGGATTTTATGGTTGGCTGGATATTGTGTTTGTGTGTGCGCTTCCTAGCGAGCTGCAGGAGCTATGTTCCGGTCGGTTGAAGAAAGAGATACATAGGGATTATTCTCTTCTTTCCTATTCTGCGTTCCCATTTGCACCAAGATACACCAAGATAAACACAACAGTAACTGTATCCAATCTGCAGGTACACACACATGCACACTACAATATACATAAAAAAAAAAAAAAAAAAAAAAAAAAAAACACAACTCCACCTGAGCCGGGCAAAACAAACGTGATGAAGCTGCATTTTGTTCCTTGTACACACAAAAAGTTAAATTAAATCACATACACTAGACACAAACATGCAGGTACACAGCCACAGATACACAGGGAGCATTTTACTCTCTTTTATACAACAGGACACCACAACTGCATCTTCATTCAGAAATAACCTTCATGTGACAGATGGGGGGCGATGTGTCACTGGGCTTGATTGGAGCTAAGCGCACACACGCAAACACACACAGACCTCGTTGCGACCTGCACACACGCCACCGTTGCCTGCTAGTAATTGACCAAGCGAGAGTCAAAATTTTGCATTTGTGTCTGTGTGTTTGGCGTAAACGCTGTTTGCGCATGTGTTTGTGTGTCTGCATGTTGTGGGTCTGACAGTCCTCACTTTCACATTAATATTAACTGACACTTTAATTTGGATGGGAAATAGAGCATTTTACTACCAGTTTGTCTGAGCACCGGTGGCGGGGATGGCTGTGTGACCTTTGTCTGTGTTCGGGTGTGTATGAATATAAATGTGTGTGTGTGTCTTTCTCTATGCATCCTATCTATTTCCTTATACCTAAACTCATATTTCACTCCTCAGATGATAAAAAAAAAGGTTATTTCACTAAATGCGCTTGAACCTTTCAAATACTTTTACCGTTTGAATGTGCACAATCCATCCTTCACATTGTCCACTTCATTTTAATCAAATACTAAATATGTTCAGTTACTTTTCATTTTTATTTCCTCCATCACATGAAAAACACTCTTAATTTTTAAAGTGTTTTCAGAAACCGAAGAGACATCTTTGATTGTTCCTCTCATCCGTTTCCTCTTCAAATCAAAGAAGAGACGATGAGGAGGTGGAGGAAGTTTTTGCTTTTTAAATTTTTATCTGTTTTGTTGCTCAGTGTTTTAGGATTCCACTGCTAAAACTGTGGGTCACAGCAAAAGAGGAGAAAAATAGTGCAAAGCACTTTTTTATTACAGCGCAACGTATGATCAAACCAACAAAGAACATCTCAGGCTTGAGTTGTTTTTAGTAGAAAACATGCATTCTTGTTCTGAGTTCTTTTTAGCTCACCTAAAAAAAAAAAAAAGAACATGTAAGTTATATTATATGTGTTCTCATTGCTGTTGTATAAACACTTATTGAGATCTACATATCTAAGTCTAGTATTTGTGATCTTACTGGCATTGTCTTATCTACTTGATGAACTTTTCACTTGGTGTATGTTTACTGTTTGGGGTCTCTTCATAAGACTCTTCATCTAACAGAGTGTAATCCCCAATTAATCAGCTAGGTCCTTGTAGGCACCTCATTACCACACGCTGTCAATATGCCTCCCACAGTCCAACTACAAGCAGGTTTGTGAAGTGTTAGAATGACTTTTAGGGCTGCTATGTAAGATACAAACATCAAGAGAGGGGGAAAAATGTGTTTTTTGATTGTCCTTAACTGCAACACTTTTACTGCAAATAAACTAAAAAAGAACTAAAGCAACAAGGTGTGGAAAATCTGAAAATAAAGCCCTCATGATAAATAACAACCAAGTTCCCTGATGTGTATTAACTCAACTCAGAATGTCAGCTTCAAGGATAGAGCGAGTTCATGGGCACAAATTCCAGTCATATATATTTTGCACACTTGTAAACCAAAAGGTGTAAAACCAAAAGTTTTAGACATTTTGGTTAACAAGATGAAAAATGTATTCACAACATATTTATTGTGCCCACATGTGTTTTCCATCAATCTGTTACAAACAAATTCCATCTTGAATGTAACATAAAGGCACGTTTACAAAGACTAAAAGACACTTTTCATTGTACAATATGGTAGAGGAAGTAGTTGCAGGTAGGCTGAAACTTGCTTGGTTTTCCATTTTAAAAAGTTAAAGGTATGTAATGCATTTGGTTAAGACTTGCAGTGCACAAAACGACACATTTACAAATGTTATGAAGTAATTTAATTTGTAAAGTCATTTCACTTGTATCCTGGATTCCAAATCTTGAGCCTGTCAAAAATAATGTTATATATGAGAACAAACATATTTAGAAATATCTAGGGATGCACAATATTATCAGCATGGTATCGGTATCGGCCAATATTAGCATCAAATTTAAATATCAGACATCGGCCATTCCATCAAAATAACTCATCGATATAAAATATGCTGTTTTTGTATGACAATCTAGTGGCAAGGACGCCTGCAGAGCCAGCACAACGTGATGACATCACATGTGCCTACCTGATTTGATCATGGTGACGAGGAAGAAGTCAAAATGTCAGCAGTGTGGAAGTTTTTTTGTTGTTGAAGATGTCGGATTTTGAAGATTTTTGGACTATGTTGAGCCTCGCTTCATCGTCCCCCGTCAAGAGATATTTTTCTGACGTAGACTTATCTGAGTTGCAAGCCGTCATTTCCAACACCACTGAGAAGCTAATAGCCGATAGCACTTGAGTGAGTTTTACCACAGACATTTGGATGTCGTGTTAGCCCCATAATTAATCTTATGACACAATGGGTAGACAAAAACTTTGAAATTAAAAAGAATGTCCTTCATGCACAGGAGTGCAGAGGATCTCACACTGCAGCTGGAACCTGGAACAAGCCTCCACAAGTGAGACAGCAATGAAGGTATCTAATGCTAATAAATAACATATAACACTTCTCATTTAATATAAGTCAAAGTGCTATGCATATCATATGGCTGTTACTGAATATATATCACCAGCTCTTACAGCTGTTGCACAATTTTTGTAGCAAGTAAGCCTAAATAAAAAGGATATGTTCTGACAAAGGAAAGTATATAAAAAATATTGGCATATCGGCCAAAAATCCAATACCGTCCCTAGAAATGTTTTTCTTCCTCTGTAGCTCTCAGTCACTATAATTACTCCAAAAGCCTCTCTGCAATAAAACCCTTTCATAAACTCAGAACAATAACCTCTCTATACTTCTCACTTGTGAATCACTTTAGACAAACTATTGCTAAATAAAATTAATGTAATAAAAATATCACACAGAATCTATTGCTTGCATGATTTCAATTTCAAACATGGTACAATGACAAAAACGACGACCCTGCAATGGTCTACAACAAAGTCGGGACGAATCATGTTGAGTAGGATGTTCCTGCACCACATCATGTAAAAAATAGATATTTTGAATGCACATTTAGATTAAGGTTCTCAACGGAATTTGCAAATGCTCAAATGTGCAAATAAATGTAAGAAAAGTCCCTGAATCACATTCTATACTTCATTTAACAAGTCTAAATTACATAGTAAATAGCATGCTGCTTCAAATGCAATAAACACTTTTAATACTAAATACTAGATAAACACGAACATGTATTGTATTAGTAAAATGGCAAATGCAGAATAAATGCCAAACAGAAAGACTGCCCGAGCTATTTATTTATTTATAAAGCTTAAAAAATAAGAAAGCTTTGCTCTTGACAAGTGAACTTGCTGTGGTTGACAGCGTTATCTTCTTTGAACTACAATGCATGCATAAAAATATACTGACACTACTGTGATCAGAAAGTCTCCTCCACAAGCCCTCACACTCAGTCAAACACTGACACAGTCACATTCACTTATGTTTGCATTTGCCTCAAAGTGAACCCATTAACAGGTGGAGATGTTCTGAACTTGGCTCGTACAAAAAAGAAAAAAAAAAAAAACATCCATTCCTTCACTCATCTTCTCAGACGATTTGGTCAAATGTGCAATTCATTTCAAACAAAGGAGATTGTGGTTCACAATTATAAATGGGTAAAGGGCATCAGCTCTAATAAAATAAGCTATGAAGTTTTATGAGAGCAACTTGAGTTCACATTTGGTAAATAACAGTAACAGTGAACCCTCTTTGAGCAGACAGGCTTTATGTTGTTGTAACTCAGTGCTTCTGTTAAAAATGTCACAATTATTAAAATGATTCTCTTAAAAATGCATAAAACAGGCAATAGTTATTACTGTCACATTAAGTTAGTGGTATTTATTTTTTAAATTTCACAGCCTTGTTGACAGTAACTGCTATCACCTTTAAAAATGAGGTGTTTATATTTGTATGGAACAGTACTTGTGTATTTGTACTGCTTACTGAATCTCTACACTTCAAAGAATACAACGGTTGAGACATATACTTTTATTGAAACAAAGTCACTCAGAAGACATTGAGAAATGAAAAGCTTGCATGTTATCTGCAGATAAGACAAAGGACAGAATACTCTAAATAAAATATTAGTTTAAAACAAAAACTAAAGAAGAATAAGGAAATTAAAGGTGTAGCGTTCCTTGAAGGAAAGCATGTCGCCTGCCGCCTTTCAGCCCACAAAGGGTTTTAGTCAAAGCTTGAACATTAAATTATGCACAATCTAATGCAAAACTGTGAGATGTCACTCAGATGATGTGCTTTGAATGACTCTCAGCTACTACCACATGGAATGTTAGCTTAATATCTGTTGAAGTGACTCAGCTATAGCAATTTTCGTGTTGGCTAATTAGCGTTACTTTTGGGAGTTATCTTGCACTGACTTCAAAAGTCAGTCATTTGTAAATCTACATCCATTACTATATGAACGTTTCAGTAAAATCCATCCAGTGATTCATGAAATATTTTGCTAACATAACAATCAGTAAAGATGCTAACTGTGTACCACTCTCTATTACAAGCACACTAAATCTTTGCATAAAATTGTGAAACTGTTTGAAATAATGTTTCCTTTTCTTGTGTTTGCTAAATTCAAGGGGCTGTGGTGACTATTTTAAATTAGGTTGGCTTCAAAAGTCAAGTATTTGTAAAGGTACATTCAATAACCTGACTGACCATTGTTGGATGTCATACCTGGATCAATGAGCAGGAACTCTGGGGCACGTTCAATAATTTCTCCTAAATTCAAACTCTGTGGAGTGGTTTGTTAACTAGTTTAACTCCAAATACAATGTTATTGGCATAATTCTAAATAAAGATCTTGCGAAATCTGTTAGAACTCAAAATATATGGTGAGGAACAGTCTTAGCTACTACCAGCCCTAACTTTAGTTCAGTATCTGTGCAACTGACCAAGTTGTTGTCATGTCTGTGCTTTTAAGTCGGTCCAGTGGTTAATGAGATATAGTGATGATAGACACAATCCTGAAGTTGGCTGAAACATCATCAGCAACAATTGTCTGCCTTCACATTTTGGTTGTGGGCGACAATCAAAGAATGTATACAGATCCAGTGTAGTGGTGTTTGTCTTCCCTGTGTTTTTACTGCTCCTGCACACCTTTCCCCTACCCTAATCTCCCCAGGTGTTCTTCATTGTCAAGTCACGGGTGTTCCTATTTATTCTGTGTCTTAGCGTCTTCAATTGTCCATGAATTGTCCTGTTCAGGCATCATGTTCTGTCTCCCTCCATTCATGTGTTTGCTGCCGTGTCAGCCTTTTGTTTTGTTGTAAATAAATATATTTCTCATTTCGAGTTCCCTGAGTGTCTGTCTGCACTTGGGTTCAACTGACCACCAGATATGACCGCACCCAATCTATATTTACTAACATACATGTTTTAGTATGTCTTTTACTTTTATAAGTGAGAGTAAAACTGCTTAAATAAAATAGTGGGATGCAGCCTTCATCTGGATCAAAAAACATGCACGGTTTCTTCTAGCACGCTATTCACTGAAGTAACATCACTGTCACTTGACTCATCGTGAAAGCAGAAAGCCTTAGCCCAAAGCAGCGCCTCCACTCTACATCCCTAATGTCTACCATTAAGGCTGTTTTGACAGAAAATTACGTGGCACCTTTCTTTTAACAGTGGGATGCCGTCCACCCACTCTATTCTTGTGACAGCACCAGAGATTGTGGAGGTAGAGCAGAAATGTTTATTATCCTCATTATTTTTTGATGGGACTACACACTAACAGGCAAAGATGTGAGAATGTAGACACTTTCACGAACTTCACTTGTTAAAACCACGTTGTTTTGTTTTTTTTTTTTTTTTCCTCCCTAAAATGCTTTGAAATGATTTCCGATTTTTTCCCCCAAGATAGCTTAAGAAAATTGTGAAGCAGTAAATTTCATTGTGCATTTGGATGTAAAAATGCCACCTAACATGGTACAGCTGCAGGCACGGTAAAAGACTGGATGCATTTCTAAGAAATGTGACATAACTTAAATGTTAATCGTACAGACGTTGAAAATTCAGTTGAAGTGCTGACAGCACGCGGCTTGTACAGAAGCTTTGGCTGCTACACTCTTCTACAAACGAGTAAAAGATGTGTAGGATATACCGTAGTAACATCTTAAGGCACAAATAACAAAAAAACAACCAATTAGATAAATTACAGTGGTGGTTAAAAACACAAAGTGCTGGCACTCTCAGGCAATGTGTTGTCCTTAATGGGCTCCTGTACTTACATGGTGGTCCTAAATGACAAGGGAGGCGAGATGGGAAACCAATGGTGTGTGGAAATGAACGGCTCTTTTAATTTTACATCATTTGAACAAGTGAAAATGTTGCTAACACAACAGAAACAGCAAGGCGGATGAAGAACAGCAACGAGCTTTGATGTCCAGAGTGTTTCTATCCAAGTGCAGACTGTAAATTTTAAGTTAACTAGAATAAACTTCATGTATTTGTTTGCTACTAAAGCTTAGTCTTTGGCACTGTTTTAGGACATTGTTTAATCTTTCACTTTCAATATCCTGATGCAAGTGCAATAATCCAGGTAGATAAATCTAACTATGTTGAGTCAGGTCCTCTGGACAGATTCTTCTTTGTCTTTTATCCAAAAGACTTCTTCAGTCTGAGGAGCTGCAACAAACTCAGTCTTATAAACAGCACCTTTTTGTTCATAGTGGCTCAACAAGTTTGCTGATGACAGACAAAACTGCTTGTAGTTGTAGTTGTTGCATATCCTGATGCATGCTCAATAATCCTATCTCAATAATAATAAATAAAGTAGATGTTACAGCTCCTGAGACTGAAGGTCTTTTGGACAGAAGATGACACGTTTCAACAAAGAAGAATCTGTCCTGAGGACCTGATTCAATCTTGTTAGACGTTCACTAGAGGTCAACAGCCATTTGCAAAGCATGGCATTAGGTCCTGTGACGCACTTACGACCATTCAGGGTGTATCCCGCCTCTTGCACAGTGAACTGTACATGGGCATTAGTGACCCTGCAACCCAGAAAAGAAGAAGTGGGTGAAGTGAGTGTGTGAGTGGGGATGAATGGATGTCAATGTTTGAAATAATATGCAATAACACATTTTCTTCTTCTTTTGGATGCTCTCTTCTTCAGGGGTCACCACCACAAAGACTTGGTGACTGTTTTTACACTGGATGTCCTTCCTGACGCAACCACAGACACCGAGCTACCACAACCCTCTGTGTGGAGCAGAGAGCTGCCATCTAGGGTGCCCTGGGGAGCAGATGGTGGGGGTTAAGGGCCTTGCTCAAGGGTCCAGATTGGGGCAAATGAGGGTGGAATCCGGTGTGGGTGCTTCACCTTTCCCACCCACATTTTTGATGTTGTCTGTGTGGGGAGTTGAACTAGTGACCTTCCGATCACAGATGCACCTTCTTTAACCTCTGCATCACCATTCCCCATCCAATTACAAACACAGTTTGAAAAAAAAAAGTCAAACATTGCATTTTGTACCATATAAACAATGAATGCATTAATGTCTATATGGCTGTAAATGGATCATTGGATTTGAGCAGATACACTAACGTGGTTCAAACTTAGCACAGATTGTTAAATAACACTGAGCCAAAAACAAATGACTAAATAAGTCTGTTACATATTGTCCATAATTTATTTTGTTTTCTACGCATCTTTACTACACATATAAGATTAAAATCAATTATATATAGATAATTCTTAGAGAAGTAACCAGAGACATACTTTTTTTTTTATTTAAGTCTTCAATGTGGACATTTGCTAAATTTTAAAGGTAAAAAGTCCCGAGTGACTAACAAGGGCAGTTAAATGTGCTTTTAATAAAAGTGAATAGGCTAAACCAGATAGAGAGCTGCAGACTGGCTGTGTGTGTGTGTGTGTGTGTGTGTGTGTAACCCCTTTTGCAAAACATATCAAGCCAGGCCCATCTTCCTCTCATCTGTGAGCTCTACAATAACTGAAGAGACATGGAGTTGAAGTCAACCTACCTTTGTTACACCCCTGAGCTGCCAGTTGAGCTTGTAACAGAGGCAATGTAGATTGGAGATTTATGAAGAGCCAGGAAGTTTTAAGAGGGCATGTCTTTGTGGTGATTGTGACGGCTTTCTTTGGGTAATCAACGTCCTCCCACAATACAGTATAGGAGATCTAGTCAATCTAGTCAGAGGTATTGCTTAATTACAGACTTTAGATGCAAGTATGAATAACTGTTTCCACTAAGGGTACTAAAAATATATCTTAAAAATGTGCAGGCAAAACGTACTTCTTAATTGCTACCAAGGTGCAGCTGAACAGACAAACCATATGCACTTTTTTAGGAAGTTTCATTCTACTCATTTGTTTTACTTGTTATGTAAAAGTTGGTTTTGTTGTCTGTGTTTTGGTGCTTTTGAGAGTTTATAAAACTGGGCTTTGATTACTTGTACTCCACTTACCCCTGCACTTTCCTTCTCTGTAGTCTATTAGTATGATAATGTTGGGTTAATCGGGTCTGAAGTTTATTTACACATCTCCACCCTTTAACAAGGCCTCCCTGTTCTACTTTGTGTTTTCTCTCCTCAACATCAGTGTATAATGAACTTTTCAGGAGAGGTGCTATTAGAACTGGATATAGTCAGTCTAAAAGGAAAACCTGGCTGTCAGCTTGAGTGCACAGGTTGCTGACGGAGCTTGAACTCGAGGGTCAGAAGATGACTTTGCTGCATCACACAAACACATGGAACTGTGAGCAACGTCTGTCCAGTCTGGGCTACAACTCATACCTGCACTGCATATCTGAAAAGCAACTTCCAAGATAAATTGATGAATAAATTGAATTGAAGATGGTTAATTAAAAACACAAGTTCATTGTTAATGTAAAACACTGTAAAACCAACCTTAATGTCCTAAAACAAATGATTATTGCTGTTTAAACTTCAATTATTCTAATCAATAATACATTTTACTGGCATTCTCTTAAGAGTGGAACTTTCTATCTCCAACAGTTTGCTAAATTGATCATCTAGCATTAACTATATTCATAACAAATAGAACTGAAACCCAACTAAAAATGATTTTTTTGTGTTTCACTGTGTTTAATTATTCTTGCACGCTTTGATCAAGCAGTGAAGTTTCAACAATTTGTTTTTTTAATGCTATTCTAAACTCAAATTTGTTTTGTGAAGATGTTTAGTTACTAGGTGTTCATAAGCATGAACACATTACTTTGATAAAAGTAAAATTGATTTGAAAAATTCCACCATACGACGGTGCTGGAGAGCCCTCATGCCCTGAATGGACCCATGCAGTTGGGTACGTCATTGATTCCTGGGGGGAGTGGAAGATGATGTGCCTATCTGTGCTGTCCGTGGAGGACATAAAAGATGTGGACATTATTGGATATATGATAACAGGGTTTCTGCATTTTGGAATCGGCAAATACTTAGGATATTGACAAATTAAGACAATATTAGCAGCAGTTTCTGCCATGGGAAAGCTGCCAGCCTTATGTCATGGACTAATCCACGCCTTGAGCTCTCAGACTCATATATGCTTAACAAACTCAACCGCAAGCTGAACGTGATTTCTGAGAATTGTAGGGCACTTGTGGCTCCTGGGACTCGCCAGCATGCAGGATTCGATCTTGGAGAAAACTAATTGACCATGAACAGGGCGGAATGTCCACCAATCTAGCTGTTTGGATTCTCCGTTGAGTGTACCAGCACGACTGAAGGCAGACAGAAAACAAAGTCTGGTGGCCCAAACAATTGTTTATCTCAAATACTGTATACTTATCTCAAGTTGTTCCTGGAGGATATGTAAACTAGAAGTTTCTGACTGCCCCCTCCCGAGGACATCTGTGGCCTTATCAGAATTGTGACGCTGGTAGACACTGTACCATCTTAACAGAACTTTGGAACTTTCTGGAGTGTGCATGGACTACTTACCACCTTTGCTGTCCCCTATGAATAAATGTATATGTCTTGTGTCTATTTATGTTGCTTTTGTGCTGAGGTCATTTCTGATCTCCCCTTTCCTCACGTTGTCACTTTCCTTATCTAAAAAGGTGGCGCCGCTCAAGTGGCTGCAGCTTAGTCTCCCCATGTTTGTCTCTTTTGCTAATGCACTTTGGTAACAGTTCTTGTTTTACATGTGCTATACAAATAAATTTGACTTGACTTGCTGTAAAAACTTTGAACATTTGGTTAACTTGTTGCACCAACGTACAGTTTCCAGAATATTTCCAATCAAATTGAATTACATAACAACTTCTAGAGCTAAAACGGCAAAGGATGAAAAAAAAAAAAAAAAATGCCTGTTACAAAATTAAAATTATTGCTTTAGCGTTAAAAAGCTAAGTCTGGTCCTCTGGACATTCAAAAAACAAAACAAAGCAAAAAAATAAAAATAAAAATTGTAGAAACGTTTCGTCTTTTGAACGTCCAGAGGACCAGACTTAGCTTTTTTAGATTGTTCTACCTGGATTATTGAGTATGCATCAGGGTATTGCTTTA
>JARVLU010000600.1:26163460-26177097 GCA_031762415.1 Simpsonichthys santanae
GTATATATATATATACTGTATATATATATATATACTGTATATATATACTGTATATACTGTCCTGTATATATATAATATGTATAGATAGATAGTTTCTTAATGTAAATTTAGATAATGGCAATAAGAGAAGGAGCAATGTCTTATCTTCACTACAGGAAAAGTGTAAGGATTATATGGCAATGTTGACATCAACTATCAGTCAACATTAGTTGAAAAAGAATGGTCAAATCACATAAAACAAAACAACAAAAAAACAAAAAACAATATTATTCAATTCTTGTTAAAAGGATAAGGAGCAACATGATGTTGTTAAATACTCCCTGCCTGCAAACATCACTGTACAGAACAACAGTGTAAAAGTGAGTTAAAATTCATCTGCAACTATGCAAAGTTGATAAGGTCATAGAAAGGCAGTTCTGTTGGTGTGTTGGTGATGAACATGCTTCTATCCAACTGAGAGTAATATAAATGTTTATACAAGTCACAGGTCTGGCTTAGTTTCCAACAGATAAGTAATGACACTTTGTTTATTGCTGTGTTTTGTTCCCATGGTGTTATTTAGACAATAAAACTGGTTCTTCAGTTTTCTACAAACTTTTCTTTATTAGGTTCTGATAAGAATGAATGACTGAATGACTGACTGAATGAATGAATGAATGAATGAATGAATGAATGAGAGATGTTTAAATACTTTTCTTCTATGACAAGTACAAGACAGTTTCAGTTTATTTTTACAAAACACAAGTTGTTTTTCTGTTAAAAACGGGACATGTCAATGTACACATTTAAACAGTATTCTTTTAAAGCCATCAACAGCAATCACAGTGTTTTTGTGGAATAAAAACAAATGGTAAAAGTTTGAATAAGGTTCAAATTAGTTAAAGTGCAAATATAGCAAAGTCATTAGAAACAGTCTAAGAAGGTTGTTATTTAGGATTCATGAAACAATATTCATGAGGCACTAAATTAGATGCAAAATATTTGCAAATGCATGCTCTTTCATGGCTTCTGTCTTTTTGAATTAAATAGAAAGCCTTTTCTTTTAAATTACCTTTTTGTTTGGGGCTGTTGTGCACGCTGGGGAAGACTTCAACCAGCTAGAGTTTCCCACTCGCACCTTGTTCAAAATTGTTAAACCTTCACCAAAGAGACTGGCAACACTTGTTCCTTTTTTCCAGCTGGGCTCATTCATCAAATCAAAATATGTGCTGCACATGAGAAACTCCAGCTTTTGAACATACATGTGAACATATTCAAATATGCTTGTTATGAATGCATGTATGTTTCATTGTGTGAATGTTTGTGAAGAGTTCACTCTGTTGTGATTCATTTTTCTTCCGTACATTTTTCACCATCTTTCTCGTCCTGCAGTTTTCAAGCTATACCATCAAATCATAAATCAAAATGTTCAGCTCTTTCAGGACAATCCTGCTATGACTTTTGGTATTGGTGCAAATTTAGCTGTTTGAAATATTTAGCCTTTTCTGACATTTTATCTTATAGAAAATGAATTGAGCTCATTTACATCATTCAAATCTTTATATCTGTTTAACACCTTTTACTGCTGCTTTCACATTTTGTTCTGCTTCAGCTTCTTTCAGCTTCCCTCTGCAAATTTAAACTTTTCTTCAGCTAATTTCAGCTACTCTCAGCTGTTTTGTGCTCCTTTCATCCTTTTTATTTGTTAACTAGAACATTTTTGTGCTTCGTCTAACTTCTTTCGGCTAATTTCAGCTTGTGCTCCTTTCATTTTTTTTCTGAAAGTTGAAGCTTTTTTCTGCTTGTTCAGCTAACATTTAGCTGTTTTATGCTAATTTTAACATTTTCAGCTAATTCCACATTTTTTGCACTCATTTCAATTTTTTTCAGCCAAATTCAGCAAAAATGTGCTCTCCACTTCCTTCTGGTTATTTAAGCATCTTTCTGCTTTTTAGCTACATTTCAGCTGTTTGTTTTTTCCTTCCAAATTTCAGCTTTTGTCAGACACTTTCCACTTTTTTAGCTCATTTCTGCTTATTCCAGCAAACCTTTTCTTTCTGCTTTCTTCTGCTAATTTAAGCTTGTTCTAGCTTTTAGCTACATTTTAGCACTTTTAGCTAATTTCAGCAGTTTTCATCTAAATTCAAGTTTTTCATATAGCTACTTTCAACCTACTTAACTGCTTTATGCTAATTTCAGCTTGGTATGCTCTTTTCAGTTTAAATATGGTAAGTTCAGCTTATTCTGTTATTTTTGCTACTATTTAGCTGTTTTGTTCTAATTTTAGCTTTTTCAGCTAATTCCACAGTTTTGCTAATTTCAGCTCCTTTCACTTCCTTCTAGTAGTTTAAGCTTCTTCCTGCCTTTTCAGTTCCTTTTCAGCTGTTTTTTTTTTTTGCTAATTTCAGCTTTTTTAGCCAGTTTCCTCAATTGTGTGCTCATTTCTGCTTATTTTAACATAATCCAGCAAATATGTGATATTTCTGCTTTCTTCTGCTAGTTTAGGCCTGTTCTTCTATTTCAGCTACATTTGAGCATGTTTTAGCTAATTTCAGCTGTTTTTCTGCAAGTTCTTCAGCAACAAGTATTCACACTGTAATGCAATTTCTTTGGTTTCATTTACATTCTGTTAGGATGAAGCTGTTAAAAATGAAAGCACATAAGTATTTGTTCTATCTGAAGTGATATCTAAACTTAAATCAAGTGTTTATTAACAGAAAAATAAGATGGTGTTTGGTGACATCAAACTTCACACTTCACTAGAAAAAAATATCCTTTTTTTTAAACTGCACAAATTATAGATATGAATTAAATCAGTTTATTTACTGACTGCACTTGAGATAACAAACACGAAGACTACTTGAAATTGCTGCCAAGCTTCGGCGCTACGATTCATCACGTTTCACACAACTCACATTAGATGAACAACCTTACAACCTCAAACTATTTCTGAAAGTGTAACAATGCAGTCAATGTCACACCTGCATTAATTAACAGTCACCAACGTATTTATTTTGACTCATTTGGTGGGTTTAATGAACAGAAACTATTATTCCAACAGAACATGATTTTTTTTCCTCTAGCTAAACCAACAATAGTCTTGTGTTGTTAAAAGCTGCGTGAATCAAGATGCGTTTGCACTAATGCAAATAAAACACTTATACTCAAGGTAGTGCTTTTATTCATAACCTCCGCCACCTGCTGTCTGTGTTTTGCATGAAGGAATGATGGGAACGTATGTAAATGACTCATTATCTCCGTCAGAGAGCAAAGGCTGAGAAACTTTTCAGGCAACAACTTCTCGCAAAAGAGAAAACTTCTCCCTTTAAACATGGCAACAGACTGTAACAATATCACTCGTTGTCTCTGTATATGTTGTTGCACACACAGACACACGTGCACACACACAACACGCCTTGAACATCCATCATACTGACGATTAGCTGTGTGTGTGTGTGGCATTTAAAGGGATAATCAAACTCTTGGCATATTTTTCAAGTTCAAATCTGTCTCTAAAAATAGTTACAGTAATAACACAGTCAGTATTGATGCATATAAATAAGCAAAAACTGATGCCATGCTCAGAAGATGGTCTTTGAATCTGACTGGTTTGTTCACTGGACTGCCAAGTTTAAGTCCAGTACTTAAAATACTTTCACATCAGGGTGGTTCAGTGGACTTGGCTGAATTGGGTGAGAAATGCCAATAAATTGAACACTTTTCGTTTGGTTTGGTTCACTTTGACAACTGCACTTTGCTCTGGTTCGGTTCGCTTTCAAAACAGCATGGACGCCACGCAGTTACAAAAGCTGCTCATTTGGGGTAATATTGTCTTAAACCATCACTGACAATAAAGAAAAAGTACAAAGAAGAAGAAAACATACATCTTTCTGCTCCACCAAGACCAAACCCAGTCTTGGTGATTCTGTTTTTACTTCGGTGATCCAACCTAATTGTTCTATCACAAGAAGCACACTACGCTCTATGTCACGTCCTCTCCGGTTCACTGGATATCATGCAAACATTTCACAATTTAAGTAAAGCGCACCAGAGTTCACTTGCAAGCAAACTGACACCAGTTTTTTCAGAGAGCTAAAGGGCCCATCACATGCCATCTAAAGCCGAGCAGTCGATGAGTGGTCATGTGGTTGCAAAACTACATTAGATCTTTTAGCGTTCGTTGAGCGTTCGTTGTGCGTTCGTTTAGTGTATATCTTAGTGGATATATTAGTGGACATCTTGGCGTGTATCTTATCGTATATCTTAGTGGATATTTTGGGGCAGCTGTGGCTAAGTGGTTAGAGCAGTCGTCCTCCAATGCAACAGTTGGGGGTTTGAATCCACCAGCAGTCACATGTCAAAGTGTCCCTGGGCAAGACACTGAATCCCTCCTAGTCTCCGATGTGTCCCGTTGGTGTATGAACGTGATAAAGCTCTGATTAGTCTCTTTAAAATGATTTGTTCAATTAGCTTTGTAGAGATGTAGTAGAGTGCTGTATGAATGGGTGAATGAGGCACAGATTGTTGTAAAGCGCTTTGTGTCTTGATAAGATAGAAAGGCGCTATAATTATAGATTCTTATATGCTCTTTCTGTTAACACTTTATATATTTGCTATTTTTGGGTGTAACTGGGACCCTGTGTCCATAAGTTCAACCCACCTCATATACCACCTGTGGTGAAAACGACAATAAACCTACTTAAACTTGAAAATGTTTGTTTTCGCACAGATATTTCATAATTCACGAGACACAGACACGGAGCTTCTGAGAGACCCCTCACTGCTCCGTCCCTGCAGCTGTCGTTTGGACACAAATCCATCATGAAGAAAGCGACACACATTCCAGCAGACAGTCTCATCTGTGCACAATGTCTGCACATCTCCATTCAGGTATTTTTCAGCCATTTGACTAATTTAGTGTTTGAAGAGTCGTTCAGCTGAATGTCTGAGCACATTTCCACAATGACGAAAACGTCCACAAACCTCTGACCCATTACACGATACGTGGCACATATACATGTGAGAAAAAGTTTGGATCGGGCCTTGTGTAAAGAAGGATGGGTGACGCTGCTTCTGAGAACTAAATGACGTGATTTTTGTCAAACAACTTCGTCAATGAAAGCCAATTTCACCGCTTCGGTTAGAGTATGCAGGGCCCTTAAGAGGTCACTTCTTTAATTTGCACCGGAATTGGGATGAGCTTTCACACTTGTCCAAACAAAGTGAACTACCTGAGGAAAGAAAACTTTATTTAAAGTGGACCAAACCGCTCTGATCTTATAGTGCCCTTAGTTTGTGACTTGCATTATTATCTTTAATCTTATACATGCAGACCCCCCCACTATATCTTGGTAGCAAAGAAGAATCTCAGCAGAGCAGAAAAACAACTAGAGTGAACATGAAACCCAATCAGTGTTTTCTTTGAAAATAAAGTATTTTACTCAACAAAAACAACCTTTTGGCTACTGCAATTCTCCTTATGTCAAATGGTAGCTTTGTAGTTTACAAGAATCTGTATGTGCACTCTGATTTCTTACTGAGGCACAATATCCAACATCTCAATGTCTCCAAAACATAAATCATCAGATTTCTGTGAATATTTATTTTAAAAACATTCTCCACCATAAAAGTCGCAAAGTAACAAGAATAAAGAACTAGTTTTCATTTCCCTTTAAAACATACAAACACTAACAATTGTCAATCTGAGACAACACGCCTTAAAAAAAAATCAGCATCATAAGGATGTTTTAAAACTGTACTTGCATATGTACAAAGGATTTATATATATATACAAAGTACATAATGTATAAATTGTTTTTTTTTTCAACTTTATTGATGACTTTCATCTTTCTGTTAGTCAGTGAATTCTCATCCCTTAAGTCAACTGTAAAGTTTTATAGTATAAAACCTCTTACTGATAACTTGATTTATTAAAAGTTTTAATGGAAAGCAGTGGACGAAAAACTATTTAGCATAATTAGTCACTGTCACTAATTTGTGTGTTTGTCCTCCACAGTATTACACTGGGTAAATGTTTGGCCTACAAAAGTAAAAACAAAAATTAATCATTATTAAATTGTATGTTTTATTACATTAGGATTCAGGGTGAATTGGCAGGGGTGTGAAAGAAGACATGAAGGCAGTAACTGTTTGAGTTTTAGTCTGTTGTAATAATGACTAAGTCATGGAGTGCACAAGAAGAAAAGAAGTACCCTTACGCCAGCACTTTGACTGACCTTGATGCTGTTTTAAGTGCTTTATAAATAAAGTGGTATGGTATATACATTTTAAATCATGTGTTGTTTACAGCTATGGTAATCACAAGTATTCGTGCTCTTAGCTTTTGTTGTTTATATATTGTAAGGGTTTTATTACATGATGGCAATTTCACCATTATTTTCATGTGGTAATAACTAAAATCAATTATACACAGTGGTTGAAAAATCAAACAGCAGGGAAAACCAAAATTAAAACATCATAATTTTGAATTGGTCCATATTTGGACAAATCAAGTTCCCTACACTGGTCAGTCTACACCACCTTTATGATGTTACCACTGAGTAGGCCCCCCTTTTTGCAACTCGAACGCTTTGTTCAGTCAGGGTATGGGAAGGAAAGAAAACATCTGCAGATGTTCTGATGTGTCAGGCACCATTATGTGAGCAATAGGCCCCTTGGACTCTAGTTTGCTTCGCACAGCACAATCAAACTGGTATGGTAGGCAATTTGGAGGCCAGGTGAACTGGAGTACTTTGTTGTACTTGTTGAGACATTTCGGAGTATTTTTTGAAGAGCCACTGTCGACTTATTAAGAGAGGGGGAGTTCAGCTGTTGGGGGAGGCTGTTGTGGTGTTGGGGGTGTGATTGTTCCGCAAAAAGGCTTAGATAAGTGGCAAGAGTTAAAGTAACTTTTATGTGAAAGCCAGAATGCAGAAAAAAACCTTGTTTTGTAACAAGATGAATGACTAATCACTTTGCCACCAATTAGTAAAAATAATAATCAGACTGGCCAAAGAATATCTGAAACTTGGTAGGATATATAGTATAACTTGGGCGGTATGGAGATATCACTTTAACAAGCTTGCATTGACCAGTTAAACACAATTACTTTAAAGTAACCCTTTTTGGTTGGATTACCAGTTTTCTGCAGCAGAAATGAAGTAGGATGTGATTTAAAAGTTTTTTGATTTTAATGCTGCTGTTATGAACACAGATTGTTTAGACTCTGAAACATCTGCTCAACTGTTTTCCTTAAAGTTTCCAAAAAATGCTTGTGGCTGTCTACGTTTCTTAACGTCCCATTTCTCTTCATTGCACTAAATGGTTAAAGTGGGTAATCTGAACTTGAGAAATACTTTCTCTCCATCTGCACTCCATCCACAGGCAGTAAGAACACAATTACTGTCATTTTCCCAATGGAAACAATAAATTCTTTGCTGTTCAAAACAGGTCAAAAACACAACCGTCTAACCAATTTGCTCATCTTCTTTTTACGTTCGGAACATCAAAATTTATCTTGCTCAACAGAAAATCACATATAAAGACACCCAGCAGTCAGCCAGGGGATTAAAACTGCTGACAAGTGAAGTGAATGACATCGATCGCCTTGTTAGAACGCAATATTTACTTAAGAAACCTTAAGTCCTGGTGTCTCTGTGGATTTTTTGTTGACACATACCACCCACCTAAATGCTTGCAGTCTCTTTGACACATTCACATGTGTGATGTTCTTGAATCATACACCAAGACTGATGCTGAAACCTAAAGGTTTTAAACATCTAATGGCAAGTGCCAACATACGGTTGCATGAAGTCAAATTGTTTAGCAACACAAGTTCTTAACCAATATTTCAAATGTTTTAATGTTACGACTTTTGTGGATGACTTGTAAGTCATGATGGGAATAAGACATGAACTGTGCAGGGACAGCACAAAGAGTCAAAAATGATGACCTTGTAAAGAAACGACCTTCTATAATCCCTCCCTGCAACTCCTGTCAGTCGCTGCTGCATGATAGAGAATGTGCTTCATACACAGCTAAATGCTATAAAAGCTTTCATTTATGCTGCCTTTTGAGTCACAGAAAAGGTACGTGCACACACTAATGTGGAAACACGAGGGCTGCAGTGCTGAGCAGGCCAGTATTGATGAGGTTTAGGTGAAGATTAAAACCTGTCAAGTGGGGGCTTTAGCGCCGAACTGGAGAGGGCAAATGGTCAGTAAAAGTAGTGAAAAGATTACAATCCTATGATGATGTCTTGATGTCCTCTTCATTTGTCAGCACACCTTCCTGCCCCTCCATCTGTCACCTTGTCAGAGATTCGCCACGGTCTCCACACCTTTCCTCAGACTTGACTGATCTCCCACACAAACATCTCATTTTCTTTCCCTGGAGCTCCACTCCACTGCTGCTCTGAAAAGAAGCTATCCTTCTCTCTTTTTCTAGGTGGCCTAATTTCAAACACTCATTCTCTTTTTCCTCTTTGACAGTCTTGTTGTGCCGTTTGGCTGTGGCTTGTTGTCAGTCTTTCCTAAAGTTTTATTTTTTTTACTTTCCAAACTCCCAACACACCTACTAACTCGACGTGGCATGTGCTCTCACGTGTAGTGCAGAACCAACATCTGTTCTCACCAACGTATCACTCCAGCTGACTGGCAGGGCTGCTATCGGAGTTGCAGGTGGGTGATGTTCTCAGATTTCAACAAGCCTCTTAGTATCAATAAATGACGAACCGAGACACTTGTAATCAACGCAGGAACATTTTTTTTAGTTTGTTTTGCAGAAAGAATCACTTTCACTGATTGCTATAATGCATTTTTTGCATTGATGCACAATGAGCAGGTGAAGCATCCTAAGGTAAATGAACGTGTGACTGGTTAGGTGAAAGACTGAGGGAATGACGGGGTGACTGATGAACAGAGAAAGTCAGAGGGTGTGTGATGGAGATCAGCAACTCGATCCAACATAACAACTTCACAGTGTGAGTTTCCCTTTGATCAGGGTTGTGCTCCAGCAGCCTCAATCACTCCTGAGCTCCCTGCTGCTTTACCTCTCCCACAGGTGATAGAGTGGGGGCCTAGGGGCAGCACATCAGACGACCTGAGAGTCAGGCATGTTTGTTTGTGCACGACTGTGGATGCCTGTATCCAAGAAGGAGGCTACGATGCCTCCAGGTGAGCAACCATCTGAAATGTAACATAAACTAAGATGCAATCAAGTGCTTATTGTATCATCACCAACATACATACATATATATACTGTATATATATATGCACACAATTCAGTCGAGGAATGATACGATTGCTGCAAGCAGGTTTACTGTCAATCTGTGAGAGGTCTGACATCTTTCTATCCTGCACAATCATCAGCACGTCAAAAACTTCTTCAGTCCTCTGTGCATTGCTTCCAAGAGCAAATTTAATTAAGAAAGCTTTCAGTGCACTGAGAAAAATACAGAATTGCTTGTGACTTCAGACACCACTCGACATCACTGGCATTTTTTTTTTATTTGCTAGTATCAATAAAATTCAATAAGACACCATCAAGCTGCGTCATAGTGGCATTTATCACACAGTAGTTGGTTCTCGGCTGGTTTAATAATGGCAACATTTGTAATCAGCTTAATTACAACATAGATTAATTTTTGTCTTTTGTATGGTTTTAGTTTTTTTGGCTACTCCCTTCTGTAGGCGATCCCATAGTGAGCATAACCACAAAATATATATGGCAACTGTTTTAATGCCGCATACCCTTACAGACTCAACCTGGACTCGAACCCACAGCCTCAAAATTATGAAAATGTGGCATGGACCACTGAACTACTGCGGTCCTTTATGGTGAACCACAAGACTAAGTTTTAGGACCCACTTTCATTACAATCTACATGAGTAATGCAAGTCAGAACATTCCTAACACATCCTTGAATTTCTATGCCAATGATACAGTTGTTTATTGTCAAGCTAAATCAGTTGGTAAGGTTTTCCAGCTTTTACACACATCATTACCTGCAGTGTCCCCTTAGTGCGGACTGAATTCAGCAAAAAGGCCTTCTCTTAGTCCGCTCTTGTAAACTGGAACACCTTATAAAAAGAGCTGAAGCTGTCAACTTCAGACAGCCTTCTTAAGACACATGACTACTAAAATCGTTCACGTCAACAATACAGAGAAATGTTGTAAGAATATAGCAAATAAAGCAAACCATGGCAGCTTTTCTAATTTGCTGATTACAGTAACTAAAACGCTGGCAGTTAAGAAAAACCCTAAAATTGCTGGCAGCATTGCTACAAAAGTAAATCAAATCCCTGTTCTGACTATAAAAAATATTGTAGGCTCTGAACTAATCATGTTTTTGGTTTATGTTGATGCCGGTGGCAAAAGGAATAGTTTATGAGTAGAAGGAAAAACACGTTTTTGATTAAAAATCAACAAAAAGAAAACATATGACAAAACGCTTGAAAATCCATAAACCTGAACTTCAAAAAGTGCAAGTCAATTTCCTTATAAATCTTGACTGAAGTAATGTCAGAAGCCTGTGAGGGTTTCTAGTGTTGATATCAGAAGAGTATTTATTTATAATGTGTAAATATAGTAAATAAAAATACCCATCACTAAACACTGTTTAAAATAATCTGAGCCTAAATTCTAAATTAGTGACCCAAAATACCACAATTTTAGCTACAAGTCAATACGATGTTTAGTTCAAACATTAGTATAAACTATTTCATTTTTAAGTTGCATTATATTTAACCTTGGAATTAGCCACAACGCCAGTGTATCTATTGTTCTGGTGTCAGTTCAGGGTAAACAGCGAGGGTTGTGTCAGGAAAGACATTCAGTATAAAACACTCTAGTCAACACAAACATGAAAATTTGTCCAAGCAACACTGTGCTTGCAGATGACATTGTGATCTGTGATGAGAACAGGGAACAACAGGTGGAAGAGAACTTGGAGACATGGAGGTATGCACTTGAAAGAAGTGGAATTAAAAGTCAGTCGTAGTAAGACAGAGTTCATATGTGTGGATGAGATGGAGACAGGTGGAACAGCAGCTATGTTTATATGGCCATAAGTAATCGGGTTAAACAGCCATTCGGAATAAAAATGCATCATGTAAACGCCCCATTCATATTATTTTTTTGTTTATTCAGCGCCATCTGAAAGAATTTGTAACCAGAATGAAACGGGTGGTTTACACCGATTCATAACCCAAACGGTGTCCATGTAAACGCTTAACCTGTTCATTTTTTTTTCCCGATCGTGAAAAACTGACCTGACTGTGCATGTGCGACCTATGTCACGCACGCAGGGGCAACAGTCCAGGAAAACTGGGAGTGTGATAAAGAGGTAAAGAAGAGGGTCCGGGTAGGATGGAGTGGGTGGAGGAGCTTTAGTAGTAATTTGTGACAAATGGGTGGTAGCAAAGGTAAAAGGAAATGTTTAAATGAGAGTAGTAAGAGCAGCATAGGGTTTGGAGACATTGGCATTGACAAAAATATAAGAGAAGTAATTGGAAGTGGCAGAAATGAATATATTGAAGTTCTACTTAGGTGTGACAAGGATGGACAAGATCAGGAATGAGATCATCAGAGATACAGCACAGGTTGAACTGGAAGATACAGTTGGAGAAACCAGACTGAGACGGTTTAGACATGTGAAGAACGGACAGTGGGTATATTGGTAGAACGATGTTAGAAATGCAGCTTCCAGGAAAGAGAGAGAGAAAAAAAGAGGAAGGCCAAATAGAAGATGTATGGATGCAGTTAGAAACAACATGGAGGTGGAGTGAGGAAAGAGGACACAGAGGACAGAAGGGGATGGAGGAAGATGACTCACTGTGGAGACTCCAAGAGTAAACAGTCGGAAGAAGAAGAATTCTATTTACCTTAAAATTTCAAACTCATATCTGGGACTTACATCACACCCAGCTTAGCTGTGTTTCAACCATAAATCAGAAAATATGCAGTTTGTTAATTGTTGTGAAAGTATCCAGGCTAACTATTGATCCAATAACAAGGCATTATTCTTCAATCTGTGCAAGTGTGTGACAAATTTATTGAGATTCATTCAACCTTTATTAAGGCAGGTTAATCTCATTGAGCCTCGAGGACTCATTTACAAGAGAGACCTGGCTACAAACTAAGGATGATATAAATATAGATAGATATAAATCACAGAAGTGAAATAAATAAATAAATAAATAAATAAATAAATAGCTTCTAACGGCAACTATCACAACTTTTCATCTGTAAGACAGCTACAATGGATTTTGAGGTCAAGGCTTCTGAGGAAAGTTTGACTGTTAAAATTCGGAATTCAGGGGCCATTCTAGTTTATTTTTTCCGAATTGCGAGTAATTATAAGTGCTATATGTTGTCATCATTTTATGTTCCCATACAATTACATAAAAGTTCTCTACATTTAACCCATTGTATCTGGAATACGCCCAGGTGGAGCAGTGGGCAGTTATTGAGCGCCCGGGGAGCAATTAGGAATTAGGTGTCTTGCTCAGGGACACCACGATATGTGGGAATGGCTGGGAGTCGAACCATGACTCTCTGGTCCCAGGTCGGCTGCCCTATCTCTACCACATCTCGGCCTTCAGTATGAATGAGTATGAATGGAATGCACCATTAATGTGGATTCACAGCTTAAAACTGATGAGATTCTTCCTCATTTGATCCACTTATATACGTTTTTTTCCCCCAGATATAAATTTATAGTTGTTTTCCTCACAGATGCAAACACATCTTTATCTCAGAGAGCAGAAACCATATGGTGTGAAAAAAAGAAAATATTTTCTTTATTGCAAGTAACCAATTTGTAGGAGTCTTCTTGTTTTAAGCAAAAATAAGGATTGTGATGTTGAACTGCATGGCAGAGAAATCAAAGAACTCAGGTGCCTCTTGGGTTCATGCTAAGCTGATAAGAATATCAAAGACCTGTTCATTAAAATTCAATCTGTAGCTGTTTTAATTGGTTTTAATAAAAGTTTGCCTTTAAAGTTATTTTGTTTACAGACCTTCTCGCCAGATTATGTTGATTACATTTTCCATTAAAAAAGGTATTTACACCATTTAATTTTTGTTCCATGGCCTTGGCTTTAGATTAGTTAAAAACCTGTGATCTAAGTCACTTTTTGTGCTTTGTTCTTGATTAAACAAAAGAATAAGTAATCCCCATTTCATTGAAGTTATGCATGTTCGCTCCTGTTTACCAGATTTAAAAGAACAGCTCATTTGTGGGATACAAATTGATATGGCTTTGTAAGGTTTGCAAACGTATTGCGCCGCAGTCAAGTAACTACACATTAATCCACCTCATAATTAAAGTTCCAGGAAGGCAGATCTGTACTTAATAAAATCCATTTTAACATTTTCATTCATGCTTCTTTTTCATTTTAAAAAATAAATCTAGTTTATTCCCAGCATATACGTTTGAATGCTTTTCTATCCGTCTTGGTAGCCATCTACAAAACATACACTGCTACTGGGGCCAGGAATGTTCAGATGTGGATGTGACTGATCACAGTTTGTCATCTTTTATTTGTCTACTTTTATTATTTTATTGTATGCTCATGTTTATTAAATGTTTAATGGTTATTGTTGCACCATGGGTCTGAGTACTGAAATTTCAATCATATGTCCTGTATATATACAAT
>JARVLU010000600.1:26177197-26198141 GCA_031762415.1 Simpsonichthys santanae
ATATATATATATATATATATATATATATATATAGCCATTTTGGCAATAAAGTTGACTTTGACTTAACTTTGATCTTCGACAATTACAAAATGTCCTTGAGTTTTAAAACTATTCTGTGATTGCAAAAGTAGAGCCATTCAATTGCAATCTGCCGACTATTGTATGTCTGAATGTGATTGTGAAGTCCCTGTCCTGCAAGGATTTTATTTCTGACCATTTATATTGAGCTGTGTGTTCTTGCTGTCATTTCTGGGTTGTGCAACAGCGGAAAAAGTCAAGTGCTTTAGATAAAGTAAAGGGAAGATGCAAAGAAATCAGGACCATCTTATCTGATGTACCAATTGTTTTCCAAAGTTGAAGTAATAAAATAATCCAAGAACATCTACTTTACTGGATGCCTCTAATAAACAAAATACATATAATGGTGCTTGAAAGTTTGTGAACACTTTAGAATTTTCTATATTTCGGCATAAATATGACCTAAAACATCTTCAGATTTTCACATAAGTCCTAAAAGTAGATAAAGAGAACCCAGTTAAAAAAAAAAAAAAAAAAAAGACAAAAATATTACACTTGGCCATTTACTTATTGAGGAAAATGATCCAATATTATATATGTGGCTATAATCATGTTTTTTTTTTTGTTGTTTTTTTTTTGGAATTGTTTTACTTGAACTAGTGTATTTTTTTTTAATAGGGTTGATTCATATATGTATTGTTTTTTTGTCATTTGACCAGTTTTTGATATCATTTGGAGCAAATGATAAAGTGATAAAATGATAAAGTCATTAAGTAAACCTTAATGTTTCTGGTGTGAGATATTCAAGTGGTATAATAACATGTTTCTTTTTTGTTTTGCTTTGTTGTGTTTGCTTGTACGAGGAAGTGCAGAGTGGCAGATCCTGTCAAGTAGAAGGAGAGGTTTTATCTATCATCACGTGCAACGGTGGCGCCAGGAGGTGGCCAATGATGGCCTTGGCCAATGAGGATTAGTCTTCGGCCACCCCAATGTCCACCTCAATCAATTGAGGAAAGTACTTTAAAGCATTATAAAAACTAGAAACCATGGTATTGGCCACCTCAGATTTTGACTTGGCAACCCAATATTTACAGTGACATTTTTTTACACCTAGACGCAGCCAGACGTCAAAAGGAAAGTTGCTTCTTTTTTAAGTTATCCAGCTCAAACGAGGAACAGACATATATGGCAGCAGGTATCTTGGATTTTGATGTGGTAAATAATTTTCTGATGGGACCTTTCTTATACCTAGATGTAGCCAGTACCAAAACAAAAGTCGGTACCTCACTTATTTTTCAAGGTATCCAGCTCACAACACTCACAGATGGGGCATGCAGATAGAAGATATTTCCAATTCCCCATCTTTGCTCCACGATGGGGACAAAAAGCATACATATTTTTAGGATAATACTCCATAGCCTATTTTCACTTTTTTCTCTAAATATGGATGTATATGAGGGGGAAATGAATATTAGAATAACCTTGTAGTGTCTAAACTGGCATCATTCATCTTTTTTCGCTCAGCTCAGTCATTATATTCTGTGTAATTAGTGTTCATCTGAAGCATGTTCACAGCAATTTGCCAATATAACGAGCACCATATGGCTGATTGGGCTGTCTTCAGACGGAGCATTCAGACATTTCACGTCTGCAATTTTATATTCGTCTTGTTCAACAGGTGCCTGAGAAATGGTGGATTTAAAGCAGTTAGGGATGATGAGTATTTCTGTTTTCAGCTTAAATTTCACGTAGACTCAAAGTCTGTTTTCGTTCCCCAGCTTTCAGACTGCAAAACCCACAAAAAGGCACTTTTTACACTTTCCAAAGTGCTGGCTATATAGCCTAGAAATAGCAGTTTCACAAAAACCTCTGGGAAATAAATGCTCGGTGCAAACCAAAAGGATCTAAGTAATACATCTTGGTAAAAAGCTCTCGTCTGATCTATCTTTATGATGTGTGAGTTGCATACCTTTACTCCAGAGGGCGTGTAGGTGGTCCTTATCAAGGGGTTGGTTCAGAATGATCAGACAAATCTTCTGTGTGCCTGATGTAGGAAAAAGAAAAGGAAATATTCACAGACATGAGATGGAGCTTAATGCTGGCAAAACAACATATTTTGCACACACGCTTTCTAAGAGCAGTTTGTAGCACTGCATGTGCCTGATAAATGGGACAAAAGAAAGGTGCAATAATGAGGTTATTATTCTCCACATAAACACATAAAAGAGGGTTTAAAAAATAAAGAACTCTAAGCCACTCTCAATTTAATCCAAATTCAAAATACTTTAAATTCAGTCCAATTAGGATGCAAGTGGTTTGTTTCTAACGCCTCAGGCGATTTATAACAATCATTTTCACTCAACTACCTTCACTCTCCTTGACCAGGCTCACAATCACAAATCTAGTTTTTCTAATTTGTCAAAAGTAAGAGAAACTTGTGCACACGTTTAACCCTTGAGGCACCTTTAAAATAATTATACACAATCTTTGGGCCAAAAATGGGCCCGCTTATAAAAGTCCAATAAAAATGTAATGCATTTTTAAAAAATCACTTCCTCTGCATCAAATCTTTTCAATAACTTCAGACCTTACTATATATTAGATGTTATTTTATTATCATACCATTTTGTCATAGAAACCCTTGATTTTCATCTTCAAAAAAACCACAAAAATGCAATATTTTCAAAAATGAGATGCAAAGTGGAATATTCGGCATGATGTTATTACTGCATTATCAATAACTGATGACAACGTTGACTTTGACGCATTATTATTTTTGGAGCTATGATAGTTTATTCAAAAACCTTACACCTTTTAACCTAAGTTGGTGAAGATTTTCAGTCATCCTGGTCATGGTCAGTTAAAAAAAAGGGTTAAAAACTAAAACAACTGAATTTCAATTAGAATAACTGAATACAAAAGAAGAAAAGAAGTCCAGTTGTTTGTTTGTTTGTTTGTTTGTTGTTGTTGTTGTTTTTTTTTTTACTTTTGAGGGGTTTTACCCTAAGGCACAAAACGGCCCTTCTCAAAAAAGTCTGATAAACATGTCATGTATACATTTTGTTTTTTTTACTTCCACTGCATTAAACACACACTCACCATTCTCACCATCATTCACATCACTCTTATGTATCAATCCCACACCATTTGAATGATTTAGCTTTTTTAATTTAATTTTATATTTTATTTTACCTCCATGCATTTTGCAAGAAAAGAAAACCAGGCCTCCAATGAAACTCTATGTCATGGGTGTCCAAAGTGTGGCCCGAGGGCCATTTGTGGCCCTTGGAGTGAATTTGTGCGGCCCACAACTGCAGTTTAAGAATGGTTTCATTTTGGCCAGCAGGCTTGAGGTCGATGCAGACTTTTAGTAAATTAGTTGGTAATCTTTTTTTATATAAGGTTTAGGTTTAACGGCAAAACAGATGAAAAAGTCTTCTCAAAATGAGCAATATTAAACAAAATTCAAACCTTTGGCTATAATCTTTTTATTTTCACGTCATGGTACAAGGCACCAAAAATATTCACTGAGATCTATCAGAAAGGAGACTTTTAGATAATGAGTTATACAATTTGGCTAAATAGTGCAGTTGATAAAATAATTGAGAGGAAAACTAGACATTTTTTAAATAAATATAACATGGTATCATCTACATAGGAGTTGATCAACTTTATCAAATCTTCTATGAATCTGTTGTGGCGACTGACAGCTGGACAATTTTTGAGAACTTCGATTAGTCTTTTGGGCCGTCCACGGTCCAAAACACTGATTGATCCCCCTTTAAAAGGACACTTCCTCAAATTGTGCTTTTGTTGGTGAAAACAGACTAAAGTGAACTTTTCAAATACAAGAAAACAACAAACATAGACCCAATAAATCAAATAAATCAAATACTTTTTAATAAAATATATTAGCTTAGTGTTTATGAGGCTTTTAATGTTTTGGATCTACAACAGTTTAAAACTTTCTCCACCAAACTCAGCAAACGTTTCTCCTTTCTCCAAAATATTGTTCACGTTCAGTTAAATTCACATATTTGTGGCCCACAAATCCTTTCATCTGGATAGTTTTGGCCCACATGTGAAAACATTTGGACACCACTGCTCTATACAATGAAGGTCTTGCTGCCCCTCGGGAGTTACTGTACGTTGGGTCATCCCACCAAAAAACTGCTTTCCATGTACGTTAAAGGTGTAGGCTTAGATTTATAAGGTATTTGTGTAAAAAAGAATTATATTATGTCAGGATTACAGTTACAGTACTTTAAACATATGTGGTTTTAATGGGTCAATGGGACCAAATTGGGCTTGAGTGTATTATTTGTGCAGATCTCCTATTCTATTCACCTTGCAACAGAGGGGGGTTATGACATTTAAAAAATAATACTAAGAAAAAATAATGGCCATGTTTCATGAAATTAGACTTTAAACTGACTGGTTTGCTGAGAATCAAGAAAAGCAAACGAGCAAAATGTACATGCTTGGCCCCCTAAAGGTGCTTTGAGGGTTAATCTATTCTCATTTGAATATCTTGACCTTGTTATGCACCAGCTGTAACTGCATGGCTAAGACAAACGCTTTCAAATGTGAAATACGTATATCCAGGAGTTGTCATTCTCATCCCTCTTTCCCATAAGTGTTCATCCTTGTTCCTTTGTCAAAGTCTCTATCTCACAGCTCAGCGTTTTATAAACCTATTTATTCCTTCATCCCCCCCCCATCAATCTGCTTTTAGCTTTCCTTTTGCTGGGCTGCTAATGTGAATCTTCCGGCTAATACTTTCAGAATCGTAATTTATCTATCTGCAGGGAATCGAAATAAAAGGGAAAGCCTGCATTTATTGACAACGTAAAAGCAGAGCTGCTAGAAAAACCTTAATGGACCAAGTATAAAAGCGCAACCTCTTCTCCCTTTGCCTTCAAACTTTTCATTGCTTATTCATTTAGCCTTTCCTCTCATGTCTGCACTTATGATTCATCTATTTTTGGGGGTTCAATACATGGACTCTGTCCAAGTGTAAGCAACCCACTACAATTACTCTCCCCAAAATTATACTTACTGTATGTAAATGTTTACACAATATGGAATATCCTAAACAATGTTTTCCAAGAAACCCTTTTTAATGCACTGTTAATGGTGTAAAAGGACAGAGGGAGGAAAAACAAAGAGGCAGAAAACTACATAGTGTATAAACATAGTTCAGCTTTCCTGAACTTCTTACAACAAAAGCGGTCAGGGGGAAATATCCCTTTTTAGATTTATACCCTCAGGTTTAAAGATGGCATCTTGGCCTGGTTGAAAAACAGGGGAGTTTGAAAAATAAAAATAAAAAACATCCTTTGGGTTTGCGACTTTGTTGCAGAGGTAAGCTTCATATGGTTATAAAGTTCACATCACTGGAAGGTCACTTCAAATATAAAAGTCAACCCCACTTGAGAATGGTGAAAGAAAGAGAATAAGAAAAAAGGGCATAAAGGCAAAGAGAAAGAAAGAAGGACACTGGGAGGGGTGGGTGAGGAGAAAGAGGAAGAGACAATTTGTCAATCTTCTCTCCTAATTGGCTCAAGTGTTCAGAGAACAAAAGACAAACTCAACCAACCATGACTTTTTAGATAACCCCTTTGTCACGCAAACACTCATTTGCCGAACACATACACAAACGCACACACAAGGAGCTGTGTGGCCTTTCTTGCACTCCTTGCAAAGAAATGTCACCTTGGGATTCTTTTAAAAGTACCAAACAGCATAAATACCACAAGCCGGAGCATGCACAGACTTACTAAACACAAGCACATAGAAGTTTTAGTACAGCTCCCAATACTTCAACTATACTGAGAATTAAAGCCATATACTGTACAGATATTTAAAAGGAGTCAAAATTAACCAAGATCACCTTTTTACACTTTATTGAATCATGAAACAAGGTGTCCACCCCTTCCTCTCTCTAACGCACCCTGCTATCACTTGGAAAAATTATAAATGGGAGGTGTTGACTCAATCAGTGACGGTGTCTCACTATTTTCATCTAACCTTGTCTCTGTTAAAAACATAACATCGAGATTTTGCTCGATGATTAAGTTGTTGATTGAAAATGATTTTGCTGACAAAGATCTAATGTTTAATAAAAGCCAGTTTAAGTGACTTAGTGTCTGATATGATTTCTGTAGAAAGTTGCACTTGATAAGGAATAGATTTTAAGTTGAATAGTTGTTTACTGTTCCTTTCCTTTTTAGCTTTGTTTTTTTTTTTTCTGTTACCTGTTGACACAGAGGTTTTTCAGCATTCTCCCGTATAGGGCCCAATCTTTTCTTGGAAAGAAACACTGCAGGTAATCTTACCTCCTGGACCTCATGCATATCAAAGGAACGTTTCTGGAATGTCTTGAACATGAACAGGCTCTTTTTTTTATATATACATGTGGAGGAGACAGAAGGGGTGGGGGGCTTGGTAACAGACACTGGTTTAGTGCCAGGGTGGCATGGTGGTGCAGTTGGTACAGCTGCCACCTCCCAGCGAGAAGGTAGCCGGTTCAAATCCCAGACAGGGACCTTTCTGGGTGGAGTTTGCATGTTCTCTCCGTGCATGCGTGCGTTTTCTCCTGGTCCTCTGGTTTCCTCCCACAGACCAAAAACATGCATGTTAGGCTGACGGTAACTCTGAATTGTCTCTAGGTGTGAGTGAGAGAGTGAATGGTTGTTTGTCTCTGTGTCCCTGTGATGGACTGGAGACCCATCCTGGGTGTACGCTGCCTCTCGCACTGTGATTGTTGAACATGGACACCAGCGACCCCAGTGACCCAAAAAGGAAGCAGGTAAAAGATAAATGGATAGATAGATGGATGGTTTACTGCCGGGGGCTGGATTATGATGGGTGTTATGTGGAGAAAATGTGGGGATTCCAATCTTGACAAGTTTTTTCTCTTGATGTTGGTGAAATCCAGGAGGGGAGAGTCTGAGCTGAGTGAAGAAAGTTGAGAGGTGGGGTCTGGGTGGAAGAAGGTTTGGGGTCCTCTGTTAACACTAAGGAGTCCACATGTTGTCCTGTGGGAGCCTGAGGAGAATCTTCTTGTTGTGATGTAGAAGTCTCTTTCTGGGTTATCTGTCCTCCATATTCCATTCTTATGGGAGACTGCGACAAAGTGAAGAGTCAACGCAATCTGCTGGCTTCCTTAGTTAACTTTTACTAAGTGGCTTTTATAATGTACAGTATATGTATGTTTTTGTACAGTGCCTTGAGACAGTTTCTGTGTGAGGTATATAAATAAACTGAATTGAATTGTCTCAGCAGGTTGCAGTTGTCCTTCACAACGCCGTCTAATCAGCTGTGTACCTTCTTATCTCCTGTAGTGTCTGATTCACATAATAAAAAATGTTGCAAATGAAAAACTGTACTTATTAAGACAAAATCCATCTGCCTTGAAAAGATGCCAGTGTTCCCAGAAAATGTTGAAATTGTCAATTAATGTCACACGTTTTGCAGCACGTGCATCTTTAAGTCATTTGGTAAGAATCAGCAGTCTGCTAAATCTCTCATTTCCACACCGAACTGTCAGCAGGGGTCCACTGAAAAACACCTCTATGTGGAGACTTTGAACTTTGTTCAGCAAATGAATAAAACCCTCTTTCAAGATTTCCTATTGATGCTTCACAACATCAAGGGCTCCTGTGTGTATGATGGGTGTTTTCACTGTTGGTTGTTCATCTGTCATTGTTAATATTTTCTGTGAAGTCGGACAACATATTATTAATAAAACTAAGTACTTTTATGTTTTTCTTTCTGCAAAAGTGTTTAACCTCATTTTCCATCACCCACTGTTAGAGTTTGTGGCTTGGTGGTTGGCTCTTTCTGAAACAGTTCAGGAGGAAACCATTTAAAGCCAAATCTGGTCTCATACCTGGAGCTGGTGGAATCAGAGACTTGTAGAGCAGCAAACCTGTTTTCTAGTGGAATTACAGTGTTTTCAGTTGATTTGCTTCTATGATTTTCAAAAAACATTCAATACAAAAACAAATGGACTTTATTTGTAACAGAAGACATTTTGATCTTCATCCGAGGAGCTTTCTCAATTCAAAGAGCAATGAGTGTGGGGTCAGGTTATAAAGGCTGAGTGAGATAAGATACACACATACATATGTAGTTTGACAAATCTACATCTAAATCTATTCATGTTCTATGATTTTGTTTTGACAGCAATTCGCTGCTGTTTTCTCTTTGGTCCTGGGGTTGAATTTAGGTTTTTTGATGATTCGTCCAAGTGCAGGGTGCTTCCTGTTAGGCATCTTGCCAGATCTGATGGAAGGGATTTATCCTTTGGCTTTGTGCCCTAAGAGTTCCAGGAAGGACTGTCAGTCGGTTTACTCTCATTTACATCAGCATTTAGTTTCTTGGTGGTGCTAGTTAGCTGCCTGTCTTCTCATTGTTAAACATGAGTGGTCTCATTTGCATACACAGCATTTTCCTCTACATTCACTTCAAGCTGATGCATTTTCATTTCAATCACTGCTATTTTCTGGATAAGTTTTTCCTAATCCTCTGTGGAAAAGGGAGACATTTTGGACTGATTACCTTCTACATTCTTGTACTGTTTCTGGTTTGGTATGGATGGGTGAAACACTCCTGAGTGACCCAACTGGCAAGGAGTTGGTCAGACTATTCAAATGGCTATTTCTTAGTTAAAAGATTCTTAAACTGCAGAGAAGATCAGAGGAGATGGATCTTGGCACCCAAAGCTTTTAAATCAGACAAGCATGCCTGGTAGTCAACGTTTGTGGCAAGTAGAGGAACCTGGTCAAGGTCTGGTAGCTGGGCCTGATGGAGCCTACGCCTGGTGAGGCTTATATATAGACCTATATAATAAAAATAAAAAATATTAGGAGCACTGTCCCATTCATTTACATGGTTGTGACAGGACATTAAAATTTTTGTTGAGACCATTATGTGTGGCCGCCATACCCCCGACCCCAGCTTCAACATTTGGGTTTTTATATGTATGGATTATTTCTTTACATGTTAATGGTCAATACTACATTTGACCATGTTTTGCTCTTGAGCTCCCCAACAGTGAGATATAACACTAGTGCTGAATAATATCTCACAACTTCATTAAGAAAGTGAGGAGTAAAGAATATGTAGATTTATCTAAATTGATATTATCATTGCTATAGTGTATGTTATCACTCACTGCAATTGTTTCTAACATCATGCAGCCCTTTAAACATTATTATTGAAAATAAAACACATTGGTTGATAATTCATGGAAAGTTGGACATGTTATTTTGTTTGTATTCTAAAGAAACCAACAAAAATGCCAACAATAAAATTAAGTTACAAGAGCTAAACCATTACAAGACCTAAACAACAACAAAATAGCAGAAATTGATACTTATGGTATTAAAACACAAACAAAACTAAAACATTCAATACAAAAATAATATGAACCCCAGGAATGACCAGGGAAGGAAGAAACGGGTAAAGGAAAATGGATGGATGTTCAATTCTGTAACCTGAATGTCTTTTTGGATTACTTTTTTTTATTCTACTTTAGCATGTGTGCAAAATTTGCATAAAGTAAATGTGTAAAGTAATTAACATATTACAAGCAGAAAACACACTGAAAAATTACAAATTCATAAATGCAATTTTGAGTTAGGTAAAAAAAAAAAAATACCAAGAATCATTTACTCGAAGAACTCATTTGCATGAAGGATACTAGAAGATAAAGATGGTTAGCTTAAATATTATCTTCTTGTTTCCATTATGTAAAGTACTTCATCAGAACTTTTTTCCCCTAAACTTATGGAGAAAACTTCTTAAAGCTTTATCAAAGTAAATAACACTGCTTAGGAGCATTTTGCAATAAAACTGTATTTTCCGATGTATAAGTTGCAATGTTTTGCATAGATTTGTCAGTCCTGCGACTTATATACATTTTTTCCCATATTCATAATTTCGAACAACAGCAACAGCTAGTCGTCCTGTGCACGCTCACTTCACTCAGCTGATGCAGTGGGAGGCTGGAGAGTTCGTGGCTCCGGCCATGATTGATTGATTGATTGATGGTGCTACACTGCTCAGGCTAAATTAAGCTGTTTTGACCATTAAATAAATGCATAATAAACACATAATAAATGTGAAGGGTCAGCGGCGACACATAATAAATGTGACTTATACGTTAAACAGACATATATGTTTTTTCCTCTTCACAATGCTTCTTTTTGACTGATGCAACTTATAGTCCGGAGCGACTTATACGCCAAAAAATACGGTAATTGTTCTTGTGCATAGTCTTGAAAAACTAAACTCATGAACTGTTTTCAGCCCACAGGCAGTTCAGAGCCAGGTCAGACCCTGGAATTAAAATGGCGACAGTCAGTGTACCATGAACGTTAGGTTGTAAACATTTACTTTTGACTTTCACACACGCTCTAGCTCCGCTCAGAAAAGGGTAAAACTGGGGATTTGAAAATGCAGACATCCAGGGGCTGTTTTCATATTCCCCTCTGAGAGTCTAAGTAAGCATTTCCTACTGGAGCTAAAGCTGAGCAACTCACAAAAAAACATTTATTTTAAACTGATCCCATGTGTTTTAATAACACTTTTTAAAACGAGTGGACTTTATTGATACAGAGAATATTCAGCACTCACTTTTAACAATAAATGGCAAATGTATCAATCAGACTGAGTGCTTAGCTTTACTGTTCTCCAACCATTTGGATGGCTATTTATTCCCCCCGTGAAGTCTTTTGACTAAATTTTGTAAGCAGAACTAAAATGTTGAATTAAACACAAGATTCAATAGATGCTTCAAAACCACTAATTTGTTTCCAAGTGGATGCATCTGTAGAAATCCTGACTTCTTTCTCAGTTTCTTGGCTGAAGAAAAAAAAACAACTTTATAGTAATTCTGTGTTAATGCTTGAAACAAATTATGTTCATGTGTGTTAATGTCAAAATACAAACATATGTTACTTGACACTGACAAAGTCTACACTTTTCTCACATCACAGTTTTATTTCCTCATGTGCCAAAAGAAGAAAAGCTCATTAACTGATAACATGGCACTGTGAGAAGAGGAGACAGAAAAACAGCACGTTTTTCAGAGGGAAAGTGAGAAATTTATAAAACTGTAATTAATGTCAACATTGCTCAAAGTACTTTTATTTTCTGAGCAGGACTTCTTCCTCACAGAGAAGCTGGAAGTCCCACTGGAACATCTTGTATTTTTTATTTCACACAGCCAAACAGTTGGGCCTTCTTTGTTGCAAAGTATCAAAGCATGACAATGAATCTTCTAGATGCCAAGAATATAAACCCTCAAACTTTTATCTTCAATATATTTTGTAGATACAACAAAATATGTATTTTTATTCATTTCCATTATGAACATGTTTTTCTTTGTCTTTCTTCTCATAGATAAAGCACCTGGATCAGCAAGTTTGTATTACGTCTGTTTAGTTTTCCTGTCTACCTCTTTGCTCAGCCAGTGGAGGCAGGTGTCTGTCTATCCTGCAGCCCATTCTGGAGGTTTCTTCTTGTTAAAAGGGAGTTTTTCCTTTCCACTGCTGCCTGTGCACTGTTTAAGATGGACGGAAGTGGAGACTCGATGCAATCTGATGACTTCCTTAGATTGGCATTTTAAATGCATGTGAATCCAGCAATTTTCAGTCAAGTCAATTGTTGGATTGTATACCTGGATTATTCAGCATGGAATTTGTTGGTTTTGAACCAGTTTGACATGACTGTCAACGAGGGAAAGGGCTGGCAACGGAGGAGGGGGCGTGCCAAAGAGACCATCTTAGCACCAACATAACTGGTTTGTTCCACTTTGAAGTAAGCTGTTGGGGGAAGAATCAGTTTTTAATGTGTGTTTCCTTGACTGATGAAGCCCTCCGGATGGAAGGTGAAACGTTTCAGAAAAAAATAAAAAAGGAAAGAAACTGTCCAGATGACCTGACTGAAAATTGTTGGATTATATACTGTACTTGGATTACTGAGCATGGACTTTATTGGTTTTGAATGCATGTTATGTACATTGCCCCAGGAGTCAAATTTTAATTAAATGAAATTAATAAAAATTAACTAAATAAATTGGCACTATGTACAAAAGATGAGTTGAAGTTGAATCAAAAATAAACGGTAACACCAACAGGGTGGTGGAAATGAAAAAGTCAAAGATACAATTAAAATTAATTTAGTGGGTTATTATTCATTCATTCTGACCTGGTCTGTATATGGAAAGAGCAGCACAAGTTTTTTGTGCTGTCTCATGTTTGAATCCATCAGTAGCTTCTGGTAAGAGGTTTGACAAAATAATATTAAAAAATAGTCCTTTGGGAACAGTCAGGTGCAAGGGTTGGATTCAAAACTCAACAAAGCAGAAAATAAGCCTTGAAAGTTTTAAATAAATTCAGAAATAAAGGCAAAAAAAAAAAAAAAAACTACTGCAACAATATTTTAACCCGTGTGAAAATCCAAATTAGAAATAAATCAGGCAGAGAAATAAAGCCCCTACTCTTTTGTTGAGTCAACAGCATCATCTCATTCACTGCACTCTATCACCCTGTAAGGCAGAAAGACGTCATCTAACACAAAAATCAACTCTTTATCAAATAAATTTTAAAAATGACAGAAACAACACATGGAAGAGTCATTCTATCTGCAATAAAAGAAGAATGTGTGGCTTAATCTCCTTGACCTTTAGTCTACTTATAATCCTGTCCTTAGGTTCATATCAGCCTTGAACACACACAAACACACACAAACACACACACCACCACGTTTGCCCTGTCTTCAGAGGAGTGGTTAAAGGCTGATATATCAGCTTCCTCAGCAGGTCTGTAGGACGGCAGTAAAGTTTCTGTTTCAAACCCACTGAAGGTCCAATGACAAATTCAGTTTAAGATCTGAGGCACCTTCTAAACATAATTACATGTGCAGTGAAATTTTATGTCCATTCATAGCTGAGATTGGCAGTGATTTTCAAACATTTAAAGTATCGTTTAAATGGGCACGTTTTAAAAGTTAATGCAGCTTTTGCAAGTTTAAATAAATAAATAAATAAACGTCAGCCTCTGTTGTTTCTTAAAGGTGCTGTTTTAGTCACATCAGCTACTGTCCATGGTGGACAGTAAGCTTAAAGTATACATGGAAGTCCAATAACATCTTGCAGGAAAACCTTGCAATCAAGCATTTATGTGAATATTTCATTGATATGACACCAGTTTAGTTTGGTGGTGCAACCAATTTTTCAGCTTTGGTGCCTTGTTTTAGTATTTTAGTATGTTTTAGCATGTTTGATGCATGCTTTTTTTTTTTTTTTTTTTGCCAATCGAGAAGGTTTTCCTCGTCCTCAGTGTTTCATTGCATTGTTGACCTTGTGTTGATTTTGCATATGACAAATAAACCAAACCTCTTTCCAGCAGCATCACTAGGATGATTGATCTCACTGCTCGAAACAACTCAAGGTTCAAAAATTTTTTTTTTCGATATTTAATTTAAGACTTTAATATTCAGTAATTCAAACCTTATCTTCAAGGTGTCGGAGAGTCAGTCTTGTTTTTCATGTTTACAGAATCTATACATTATTAAGGAAATGGAAGCATGATCAGTGTTACAGACAAGTATAGTGAATCTAAAGTTTTTTATATTTTAATATAAAGTAAACAAAGATGATGCTGAAATTGAATCGAACACAAACTGGAAATGGTATTAACGGCAATCTAGATCTAGAAATAGGTCCAATTTATGATTAATAGTTATTTTATTTGGCTGATGATTGAAGTTTTTGAGCACCTCCACAACTGGCTAGGGATATCAAAGAGGATAAATATTTCATTCTTACAAAATGAACCTGCTTGTTACAAAGAAATAAAACACTGGAAAACAGTAACCTGGATGTATTTGAAACATTCAGTGTACACAATTTCATTCCATCACATGTACTACATGTGGTGCGAATGACAATAGACACCTTGACTTTAAATATAGTAACTAGCCAACTAATAGCTGCTGTAAATAAAATAAAATATACATTTACAAACTCTAAAAACAAAAGCAGATTAAAGACGGCATTAACAGGCAAATAGTGCTCTGTGATGGGGCTCAAAATATGACAGGATTTTTTAAAATGTCCTAACTTATTTGTAAACAGATCATAACAACAACTGCATTGCCCACTATTTTTATTAAAGTTTTAGTTTTTGTAAAACTAGCAAAAAAAAAAAAAAAAAAAAAATTGTTGACAAAAGTAAATGTGTATTGTTTGAAAGGCAGTACCTGATGGAAGTAAACAGTCCAAAGGCGTCCACTCGTCACCCATGATGAGGTCAACAAGAGCTTTGGTCCAGATGAAACTGAAAGAAAAGACAGCAGACAATGTGATTTTTTTTTTTTTTTTTTTACTTTGGCTTTAAACCTATTAAAGGCAGCTTTTTATTTTCTCAACACCTAACTTCCTCTGAATTCTAAATCCCAATAATAACCAAAACACTGCTAAGAAATCATTAAAACTAGTAACTAACGATCAATAGCCATAAATAATTCTGTTTAAGCTGAGCTGAAGGAGCTTACAGGTGTGGTAGGATATAATTTCTGATTTTGTGAATCGTAAAGTGAATAGAAAATTAAGTTATCAAAAAGCAAAGCCTTAAAGATTAAAAATCATTATCAGATTTTCCACAACCTTGTTGCATTTATGTTTTGTGCAACTTGAGGTCACACATAGGTCATGTGTTGTGATTACCTCAGCTATTGTCACAGTAAAGTTTAACGCAACATTAATAAACTGAATGAGTCAGAGCATTTTTTTTTTAAAGTTTGCATATGTTAATTAGCTGTGGTGGAAATCTTACATTTGACTGGCTTTAAAAGTTAATTAGCTCAACCTGATGGTTACATCCTGAAAGTTTCAGTTTTCTAACAGAAACTCCAAATGGCAAAGTTTTAAATAAAAACTGTGCACAATCTGCTAGTGCATGCTGTGGATAAGTCTCAGCTACTACCACACCAACCTGCAGCATCAGTAAAACACAATGTGTGTTTTCAAGATGATCTTGAATCAGGTTGACTCCAAAAGTTAATCAGCTGTTGAGGAGCATCTAATTATCTCTCTGCAAATCCATCCAGTGGTTCGTGACATATTTTGCTACAGAGAGGCACACGAAGACGTGCAAAAACATGAAATGTCGTGGGCTGCAAATTCATCAATGAACTTTAATTGTCTACGAATATTATTTTGTTGTTACACTAATTTTAAAGAACAAACGACGTAATAGGAGGAATGTAAACAAAAGTGACATTTTCCCACAGTTTATTTGTCGGATCACCACAACGCGCAGAGATTTCATGAGCTTTTTTTTTTAATCCGAACCAGCTGACCCATAATCATATTCTTTCAATGGCTGGACTTTAACACGCGCTGTAACCAAATAGTTATTCATTTATAACTTCACACAGCCGCGTTTAAACGTGACGAGAGCCGCACAAATAGTATCAGTTCTAACAAAGACAACAAACGTGTTCAATCAGCTGTTCACCGGTAAAATACCGGCTTCACAACGTGAAAACACTTTTTTAAACGTCCAGCGAATACTCACGGATTCAAGCAAGATCCGCCTTTACTGTTGTAAACAGTCAACGAGACCACGAGGAGCGGCAGCTGAATGAGGGAGGGGCTTAAATTTGTTACAGCGACACCTGGCGGCCGGAGGGAACTGCACTTTACACACTTTACAAGCCTTTTCTGATTAACGCCATTAAATTACGCCCAGTGAAATTAAATATTGTTTATATTTACTTTTAGTTTAAACTTTGTATTAATTAAGTATTATATTAACTTATAAAACTGGTCAAAACATAAGAGAATCATCTCTGAAGTGCCCCCTCCCCCTTTTTTTTTTTACCAATTTGGGTGAGCATCGCACACAAGGAGGCTTCTATAGAAGTGGATTTTATGCGTAATTCTTATGAGCCTAATTGAGCGTCAACAGTTAGACAATTACTTGCTTCACTGAGCTGTCTATAAAACGGGGGGTCTGCCAGGTCCTGTCTTGTTAAAGCGAAGTGGATGAACCAGAAAACGAGTCCTTACCTTCTCCGCAAAACTGTTTCCTACAGGTAGAATTAAACTGTCTTGAATTAGTCACTTTTTATCAGCATCTGCAACATCCGACTGAAAGAACAATGAATATGAGCAGATTACCTTTCTAAAGAGGCATATGTCACCATGCGATAGTAGCTGAGAGTCATTCACGACACACACTTGGAGCTTATCCTCCATAACGTTGTGCACATTATTTTCAAGGTTTGATCAAAACATCAACAATTCTGTCATGTCTCAAGATAATGTTTTAAGCGCTGGCATGTAAGGCAACAGGAGATATGGATTCTTTCATTCCTTCAAAGAAAGTTAGAGCATCAAGGTAGTTACCTATCATGCTTTTGCACACACATGCACAATTCCTATTTAAGGAAGCACTTAATGCAGTCACAACAGCAAATAAATACACAACTGAAGTGCACATAAACATCCTGAGAGCACACACACAGCTACACACTCAGACGTGCTGCATAGTGTGGGTGCGTTCCTCAGCTATCCTCCTCCAGCAGCAGTGAGGTAAAGTGAGAGACCAAATCTCTCTCAAGGTGAATCCACACCGGAGGCCTGTTAAAACAAACGCTCGCCCATCAATCAGCACTTGTCCTGTCTCTCTCTGACGCACTGCACGTGCACACGCTTCATGTCAACCTTAGAACAGACAACTGCAGGCTGCACACATGTCCACAAATGTGCCACACATGCTAAGGGAAGTCATTCATTCTGCGGGCATGCATTATAAATACGCCTATGAATAAATTCCAGGCTGAGTGCATTCTTCATTGGAAGTTTTTTTTTTTTTTAAACTCTTTCTGAATGTTTGATCAGGTCCTCCTTTCTCACTGCAGCTATTCAACTACTTCACCCCTTTCTTCTATCCATTAGGCTTTTCAATATTTACCTCCTTTCTTTTCTTGCTCTTTTCTTTTCTTTTGTTTACTTTCTTTCTATCATTCTCCTGTAATTTATGTCTTCACCTATCTTCCCCTCAGTTATTCTGTTTGGAAGTCCTTTAATAGATTATTTTCTCTAAGGTATTTGCAAAAGGTAATGTGTGATTGAGGAAAAACAAAGGACTGCTTGTAGAAGTAAAAGAGACTAGACATACGAGGCACACAGTTTAAAAGTATGCATTTAAATATCCTGATGCATCAATAATCCAGGTAGAAGACTCTAACAAAGTTAAGTCAGGTCCTCTGGACAAATTCAAATGTGTCATCTTTTATCCAAAAGACTTTCACTCTGAGGAGCTGCAGCAAACTCAGTCTAATAAATAGCACCTTCTCGTAGAAGCTCAACCAGTTTGTTGTTGAGATCCAGAACTAGCTGTTCACATGATCAAGGAGGACCATCAGCCTAGCATTTAGTTGTTAGCACCCTGATAGCTGCTTGCTATTCACAGGAGGCTGCCAATAACAGCACTGTAAGAGGGGGATAGCTGGACACAGAGGCTCCGCCCCTGTTTAATGATGGTTCTTTTCACAAAGATGGTCTCCTTTACTCCTCTCTCAAACCATGGTTCCTCTCTATCAAGGATGTGAACATCTTCATCCCTGAATGAGTGACCTCTGACCTGGAGATGAGTGTAGACCACAGAATCCTGGCCTGATGATGTTGATCTTCTGTGCTGGTCCATCCTTTTGGCCAGTGGCTGTTTAGTTGCCCCGATGTAAGACTGATCACCCTCCTGACACTGAACATCATACACAATATTAGTTTTGTGCCGGGGGACTGGATCTTTGGGATGGACCAATTTTTGCTTTAATGTATTTTGGGGTCTAAAAGCCTCTGGGACGTCGTGTTGAGAAAATAAACATCTCAATTTCTCAGAAACTCCTGCAACATACGGAACGACCATGACCCTGTTTGAGTTTCTTCTCTGCTTTCAGGAAGGCCCAGTTAGGATATCCATTTTGCTCCAGGGCTAATAATAATTGAGATCTCTCCTGGTGTCTGTCTCCAGCAGTCACTGTGTGAGAAGTGGGGGACACCTGGACAGGTCTCTAGTTCATCACAGGGACAAATAAAGACAAATGAGACAAACAACCACTCGCCCCTGAAGGCCAGTTGTAGTAACCAACAAACCCAATACATGTTTTTGATTGGTGGGAGAAAACCAGAAATCCACTTGTGCACTGGGAGAACTCCACGCTGAAGCGTTATTTGTTAACAAGTCAAATCTCGCTGAGCTCACAGAGCTCTTTTGCAGCCTGGGCCTGCAGGCAGCCGCACATGCATGGTTTTAAACTATGGGAGGAAACCAGAGTACCTGGAGTAAACACTCGTAAACGTGAAGAGAACATGCAAACTCCACACAGAAAGAGCCCCAGGTCCAAACTGGGGCTTGAGCCCAGGACCTTTGTGCTGTGAGGCAACAGTGCTAAGCACTAATCCACTGTGCTGTTTGTGGTTTGTTCAACGTGTTTTGCTAATTAACAGGTCAATGTGTGCAGACTGCAAAAAGAAATTCTAATAATAATAATAATTTATGATCTCTAAATATTTTAAATATAATTTGAGTCATGATGGATGCATGGCTAATAAACTGGGTGGAAGTGATTAGAGCAGGTGCACCTCCCATCCTTACTACTTGGAGGTTGTGCATGTTGTACCAGCGTACACGAGTCTTCCTCTGGGCACTAACTCTAAAATTCCCAGTGAAAGTGAGAGGGTGAATAGTTTGTGTCTATGTCCTCCCTTGTTTATTCCTCTTGAAAATACCATTTTATCCATTCATATGCCAAATATTATTTTTATACTTTCCAAATTATGTAATTGTACTTATTATTTAAAATAAGTACTGTATCTATATTTACATCTCTTCAGTTCATTCATTTTTTTTTTTTCAGCATATTCTATTTTTGTTTTCTTGTGCTTTTAATATTATGGATACTGTTTTAGTCATTTTAAACTTTTGTCAATGACTTGGCTAATTGTAGTCTTAAGCTGTGAAACTGCTAAATTTAGCGTTTAGATACAGTTTAGCCAATTTTAGCTAATTTTAGCAGGTTTGATTTTGCTACTGTTTTTTATTTACTGCTCTCCATTTTGTGTTTAGCTAGTGTTTTTGAAAATAATTAGCTTCTGCTCTGCTTATTTTACATATTTGAGGAAATTTGTTGAAACTCATTCACATTTTAGCAATAAATTGACTTTTTTAGAGCTAAATTATTAAAAGTGAACATGAGTTGTGCTATACTAATGTCATTGTTTTAAAAAGGAAGAAGTGTAAATGGTAGAAGCAGTCAGCATGTTTTTTTTTTACTATGTACTTTTATTCACATGAATGCACTTCTGTAATTCTCATTTTATAAAACGTCTTTTCCCTGCAGATTGCTACCTGAGGGTAACAGAAATCAGCAGAGCCTCTTTAGTCTTTTTTTTTTAATACCAAAGATGTAATTAGCTCCTGTGTAACAGCAAAACGAGCAAATTTCCTCAAAATTTTGAAGTAATCCTTGAGGAAGGATGTGAATTAGGAAAGCGAATTAAACGGAAGACTAAGTGCAGAAATCTCCTCACACCTGGCAAATGAGTCGAAAAAACATCACCTCTCTACAAGTTAGCCTTTTTTATTCCCTGCTACCTTTTCTTCGTGACAATAAAATGTAAAATCAAGAACTCGTGCTTTTCTATATAACACTGGGGCTATTTTAGCTGAAAATATTCTTCAGTGCTTCTGAGCCAGGAGGCCTGTTTCACCCCGAGCCGAAGAATGGTCACAAACACCAGTTAGCTGTTTCAGCCGACATGTCAATAACCTGTATTTTATTCTAAATCACTACCTGCTCATAGATACAGCAGCTTGAAATGGCTGCTGTGGGCATTTTATTTTCTCGTCAAGGTCACTCTGCGGTGAAGTGTTTGTCCCATGTTCAATTTAATATTCCTTATCAGTGGATGCACATGTCACATTGTTGGGTCTCCAACACGTGGCAGGAAACACCTGCTATTGTGGCAGATAATGAGACAGAAACAGAGAAAACTGACGGACATGGAAACGTTCTTTCCCCCAATATTCCCTGTCATTAACTCCATTTCATCCTGACATTTCTCTTCTACTTGGTCTTTTTTAATGTACTTTGGATTTCTGTCTTTTTTCTTTCCATTTTATCAGTTTCAACGTAGGAGCTTAGGTTTTTTGTTTGTTTCCTCTGCCTGGCTTCGTTTTGTCTCTTCTTTTGCTTCCAGCGTTTCGTTCTCTTAATTCAGCCTGTCTGGTCCTCTCCCTTGTGCTCTTGGGGCTTGTAGTCAGGCAACATTTCATTTCACTTGTTGATTTTTGTTTTGTTGGAGTCAAGAGTAAAATTAATCAGTTCTGGAGGCTTTAAATTTGCTCAGTTTTGGGCCAACTTGTTTAATTTACCCAGCATTGATGCAAAAAGGGTACATACAGGGACATTACAATAAATAGGCCACTTTTCTGTTTAATGTGCCAACGATGTTGACCCATTTTTCTGTAGTGATGAACAACACATGAGCTGTGCATGGCATCCTTTTTTAGTCATGTCTGGTGAGTGCTGATGTCTTGGACTAGCAGTGTACTGTGCAGTAAAAAGTTAAACCATATCTCTTAGTTTAAAAATATGTGGTTTGCTTGACTGAAAGTACACCCACACTGCACTCATTACATGCAATTAATCTTTGCTACTGAAAGACAAAAGGCAGGCAATGATGTTTTTACCAGTGTGTGAGTATTAATGAGTTATACGGTTATTGGAAGCCAACTGCTCTGGTGCAAATTCAGCAATTGCTGTCATTCAACCTTTATTTAGGCAGGTTAATCTCATTGAGCCTCAATGACTCATTTACAAGAGAGACCTGGCTACAAAC
>JARVLU010000600.1:26240769-26254935 GCA_031762415.1 Simpsonichthys santanae
ATCTATCTATCTATCTATCTATCTATCTATCTATCTATCTATCTATCTATCTATCTATCTATCTATCTATCTATCTCCATATACTAAACCATACAATAAGGATACGAAATAAAGTACTAAAAAATAAAAAAAAAAACTATAATATTTACAAGGTTCAAAAGAAATGTAGTAAACAACAACATGGTATAATATAATGATGAAGGAAGAATTTGTATAAATAAGTATTTCTAACATAAGCTTAAATGTACATGATATATATCACACACAACATAAACGACACAGGTTGTGCAGCAAGTTGTTGCACAAGTAGCGAGTAATATTGAGATGAATTGTATTATGATGGTAAGGTAGTGACATACATGATACAGTATGTGGCACATATGGCATGAGATATGACATACATGGCATATACTGTAGCAGCAGCAACAAACATATTAGATGTCACAGATGTGGCTAAGTGCAATATTTCTGTCAATTGTTCAGTATTAGTATTAGCAGGCAGATGTCAACCCAATCATAACTTTCTGTATGTTTCATTAAAATGTATTCTGAATTATATGATATTTTGCTAACAAGGTTGATTCCAACAGTCATTGGCAACATCTTAGCCAGGGATTCTCTACAACTCAGTAACTACTTTTGACTTTAATCAGCTGTTCAAAATATGCATTTTAAGAACATTTCCCTCCAACTTATTTCTATATACAATACGCTAAAGACTAGCATAGCATGTCCTGGTATGACTGAGCAGCAGCTGATTGGAAATCAGATAAAAAAAATATTCTTTTGAATACGATGATTTCTTTTGAAGTTGGTAGCTGAACTTTTCATTGTCCGACAGCCAATTTAGATTGAAAATGTTTCTGATCAAAACGTATCGTACAAAACGAGCAGAACAAGGGCATCAGCACAAACAGCAGTGGAGCTCTTTCAGACTAAGAGGCCAAAAAACAAAAAATAAAAAGTATAAAAGCTTTTATTAGGATGCCAATAAAAAGTGAAACTTATGGATGATCTCATTTGGAGCATTATTAAAAGGTATAAATTGACCCATAATTATCCTTCCCTGCTCTTTGCTGAGCTCTTGACAATCTGCACATGGAGAACTGGCTCATTGTGGAGGCAATTAGAGAAAAGATGCTCTGGGTGCCAAGACAGACGAAAATTCAATTTGCTGTTGCTAGGAGATTTATGTGAGAAGAGGAAACAGACACAGTAGTCAATGCAACATGTATTCATGTCAACGTAGGCTTTATAGAAATCTACAAATAGAATATTTGTTTTCTCAACACGGTTCAGCCCAGGCCGGAGTGTTCATGTCTGATGACTTCTTCTGGCAATTTTAAATAATCCAAAATCAACCATTCATAGGAAAAACTAAAACTGTCAACTACTACCACACCAAATGTTAGCGCTATATTGTGGGATGACATTTGTTAAGTTACACAGTCAAAAATTAACAGCAATATTTTGGTTTATTTAGCCTTTCATAAAAGTTTTTTTTTTCAAAGTCATATTTTCACCATGCAATTCATACATTTATAAATGTCATAGTTCTAAAGTAAATGTTTAACTTACAAGCTAAATATTTATTTTACAAACTGAATACTTAACCTCCAAGTGAAATATTTAGTTAGAAAACTAAAGATTTAGGTGTAAATTAAACATTTAGTTTCCTATCACAGATGTTCTTTTGTGTCCATGCATGCACAGATCTGCAGGACAACTCATCAGAGTGTAGCTTCTACAGAAACATGTCTGCATGTGAATGTGTGTGTGCACATGTGCACATTTAACCAGTAACAACACAATAATCGTTCACAGACAAAACCGTTATGGTTCAAGCTGGATTCACATACGTATTTCCTTTTTTAAGAGTCACAGAGGCAGAAGTGGTTTTAATGCACAGATTAGTTTTTTTAATGTGCAGACATGATCATATCTGCAAGTGATGCTAAGAAGAAATTTAAAATATGTCCAAATGAAACCAACAAAAGGTCCAAATTAAACCACTTCAATCAAAACGGTGTCAACTACTTTATTCAGAGGTTGATCAGTCAGCCACTTTTATTACAACTGAACTTGACATAAAAAGTCTTCTATTTTCTAAATAACATTTGATTTGACATTTAAAGAGTCATTACAAATAAATCAAATTAGCACAATTCTTTCCACTTCTAACCTTCTTCCTCGTTGTATTTTATTGCAAATCAGAGAGTGAATAAATATGTGGGATGTGCAACAGTGTTGTTTTTTCTCATCTGCTGCTAGACAGAGAAAATGTCACTGTGTACTTTCACTGGTGGTGCGGTGGTGAAGTTAGTAGAGCCGCTGCCTCTCAGTGAGAAGGTTGCCGGATCAAATCCCACCATTCTAGGTGTTTGCATGTTCTCTTTAAGCACTGGTGGGTTTTGTCCAGGTATTCCAGTTTTGTTCCACATGTGAAAAACATGCATGTTACCTCCGCCTCTCGCACAGTGACTGCTGGATATGGGCACCAGTGACCCCCGCGACCCAAAAAGGAAGAAGCGGTTAAAGATGATGGATGGTACTTTCACTCAAGTCAAGAACAAATAAAGTTTTTGTCTGTATTTGTGTCAGTGCATTTGGAAGATCTATCTTGACTGATTTGCTTTTGGATCATCAAATTTGACCATTTAAAAGTCTTGTCAGATTTGTTAACTCTATAAGGTTGCATTTTAAATATGTTTTTAAAATATTGGTTAATATGCAATACGTGCATGACTAAATGTCACTTTGTAAACAGCCAATTGCTTAGAAGTTATTAAAAATAGCTTTGAATTTGCATTTGATGGTATGTTTCACAACTTTATTTTGTATTTGTGAACAAAAGACTTTGATATAAAATATCAATTTTGTTGGAAAATTGTCTTTGACATTTGTCCTCAACTGAATTGATGCCTCAACACAGTTAATGGAGCCAAATGTTCACTGAAGAGGTGAAAACTATGTTTGGGTTTAATCAGCAATTAAACACGAATAATTTTGATTTAATTTTGTTTAATTTTATTTTCAGAATGATTGTAATAACGTCCAGGAACTGTTTGTTCTTAAGTGCAGAGTCATTAAGGCACTTAGTTTAGCTGTTTAAAATGCAGAGAACAAAATGATAATTATATGCAAATATTAGTTTTATCCAGGGACATCTGCAACTTAAAACTTAAAATCACACATCTACTCCAGGTCGGCTGAAACCTTACAAGATTCCCTTCTGTAAGATCTGAACTTGTGGCCACAGTATTGTTATATACATATATACATACTGTATATGCGTATACAGTATATACAGTATATGGATATGGATCCTCTCTCGGAACTGATGCAGAATCACCAACTTGAATAAAGATGTGAGTCTAAAAACTTCCATTAACTTAAGTGAAACCTAAATATCTGTTGTTTGGCTTCTACCAAATTGTAATGTAAAAGCCAGAGTTTGTGTTTGTAGCAAGGATGAGGTTGTACTTTTGATATTAAAGTCCTGCAAACTCACTAACATGCTGTCACCTTGTCACACACAGCATGGCATCACATTTAAGTCAAATGATTCAATAAAACCATATGTATAAACAACATGAATAGTGTTACGTGAAACAACATTAACACCTGAAATAAATTTCTGAAGCGTGTTTTTATTCTTTAGACAGGAACATGCCAGTTTGTCTACATGGAGTAACCAGACTTTTAAAAAAATGCAGAGCAGTCCGCCTATTAAGTGGTTCATGTCCTCTCTAGGTGCAACTTCTGGCTCAGTTCTGTATTTACATATAATGTTTGGGGGGGGGGGGGTAGAGGTTAGAAAAGATGGGCCTGTTATCAGAAGGTCACTGGTTCGACTCTCCTGACCGACAACATAAATGTGGATGGAAAAGCTGCCTCCGTCCTCATTTGCTCCACTCTGGGACCTTGAGCAAGGCCCTTGACCCCCACTATATGCTCCCCCGGGCCCCCTAGATGTCGGCTCTGCTCTATAAAGAGGGCTGTGGTAGCTCGGTGGTCTGTGGCTGTGTCAGGAAGGACATCCGTTCTAACAACAACTGCCAAGTTTGTGCGAGTTAGTTCTCTGTGGCGACCCCTGAAGAAGGAGCAGCTGAAGGAAGAAAAATGTCTGTGGGTGGAATGGAACCAACTGCAGGAGAGAACTTCTGAATCAGAATGTCCTGATGCATGTTCAATAATCTGAATCAGAATTTGAAAACTGAAATTGTGTAACTGGGACCCTGTGCACAAACATTTGTTCCATCACATGTGCCACATGTGATGACAATGACAAATAAGGAACCTTGACTTGAAAACCCGGATCAGCAAAACCATATTTGTCAAGGCATAATCAGGAAGTATGAGAGAAAATTTTCAGTGTTGAACTTTCAGATCTTGCAGCAGCAGTAAACTGTGATAGAACGTTACACAAATATGACCAGCGCTCCTGAATTCCCACTAATTGTGCCGCTTCAGTGCACTGAAGTGCACGTAATCAGCAGCATCAGCAACTGAAGAACAAATCTATACAGATCAGCGTTTGCACAAGCAGCACAATAAATCAGCCAGCACCAAACAATTGAGCCTTTTTTTTTTCATAATAGAACATGAACTTCTGCAGCTGAATTTGATTCAGTTCCAGGAACCTGCAGAAGCTTTCAATGTTGTGCTGATTTAAAATGGAGGCAATTTATAGACAATCTCTCAAACATGTTCAAAGATTTAAGCCACTGTGGAAAACAATTAAAATCTTGGTGTAAAGTTTCAGAATCAACTATAGACGCACGTCTTCTTTAACTAATTCCATCAGAAAATAAATGTATAGAATTGTTTGCATATGTAGATTTCTCATAAACAAACTACAGTATTTTTTGGATAAGGCACACTTAAAATATTTTAATTTTCTCAAAAATCAATAGAGAGCCTTATAATCCAGCGTGCCTTATGTTTAAATTCTGGTTGTGCTTACCGACCTTGAACCAATTTTATTTGGTACACGGCGTTCAAAAATCTGTCAAAATTAACTTATAATGCACTTTATAATCCCAAAAAAATAGAGTAAGGCTGTTTTAGATTCTTGGTGCTCTTGTTGTAAAAGTTCTGATGATGAACGTTCAGATGGAGCGTACGGAAAGCTTTCTGTCCTCTGTAAGAACATGCAGCGCTTCCTTCTTACGGGGAGTGAGTGTCCTCGCTGTCCGTTCTGTTTTAGCAGAAGAAAGAAGGTAATAAAGAACAAATGATGCTGAGGAGGTGGAACAAACAAAAATAACCACATTAAGGATAAAAGTGCATGAGCGTGGAGAAGAACAGTGACTAAGATGAGTAAGAAGATGTAGGAGAGATGGTTTCGACCAGAAAATGCTGCATGGAGAGCTAAGAATACCAACATTTTACTTAATCAAATGTTTGATTCCCAGTACTTATGGTCCAGATACCTGCTCAGATTAACTTATTTATTTATAAATTATAGATCTGTGAACAAATGCTGCATATTGTCAGTTTTAATGTTGTTTATAAGATTCATTTGAAAGTAAATGCCACGCGTTTTAAAGCCACATTCATCTTTTTTCCTGTGACTGACACATGTTCACATCAATGATTCCCAGTTTTACACCAGTCTAATATCCATTTTACTCCCACTGGCCTTTTTTAAAACTCTGCTGCAGTTCAAGATTAAAATACGTGGAAACGTGACAATGTGAGAGTTTGCGTTTTGCCAAGAGGAAGGTGAAAATTGGACGTGTGACAATTTGTGCTTTTCTATTTAAATATGTTTTCACCACAGAGATTGAAATCTTAATGTGGGTTAACGATTGTTAGTTTTATTTTCTTTCCAGAACACTCATGTTTGTGTCTGAGTGTGTGTTTTTGTACTGTTTTACTAATTCCACTTTTATACACCTAAATACTCATTTGACTCTCTTTTTTTAAATTATTTTTATTAAATAATGTGTTGTGCATAGTTTGAAAAGGCTCTACTTGATGGATAGAAAAATTGGCAGACTGAAGTCTAGATCCAGACCCACAACTAACTCCTATTTGAACCAATCTCATTGTTTCAGTCTCTTCCCAGAGTTCATGACCAGAGGTGAAGGTAGGAACATGGACCGACCTGTGAACAGAGCTTTGTTTTACAGCTCAGCTCCTTCTTCACCACAATGGACTGTCACAGTGTCCACAATACTGCAGACACTGCACCAATCTGTCTGTCTGTCTCAGTCTTCCAGTCTGAATGTCCATTCAGTCTGTCCCCAGCTCCATTCTTCCATCACTCATGAACAAAACCCTGAGATACTTGAACTCCTCCACTTGAGGCAAAATTTCACCCTTGACCCAAAGAGAGCACTTTTATCCAACTCTTTTACCACTGAGGCCCATGGCCTCAGATTTAATTAATTGTCATTTAATTAAAATATTATTATTTTTTACTGTATTTTTTGTTTTACCTGTATATACATGCCTGTGTTTATGGTAATTTATTTTAGGCGTCATGATTTTTCTATAATTTTAGCAAATCATTTTAGGTAGTGCACAGTGTTGCCAGATATTAACTTGTGCTTGTACAAATGTTTTAGGGCCTATACAATATTCCATCAATGGGAGCTCACATTCAGCACGTGCAAAAATTTAAAGGAAAATAGGTTCGTTTTAAAGCAACAGTACAATCGTTTGTCATTTCCTATCTGGCAACCCTGGCGATGCAGCCTATTTTTGTTTTAACATTTGTTGCAGATCATGAAAACTATCAAAGTTTTCACTAAGAGAATTAACATGTTTAATATTCTTGACCTTTGCTAGAAAAATATAATCTCTTGCAACCTTGAAAAAAATTGATTGATTACCATAACTCTATATTTAAAAAAAAATTGAGCTACATTTTATTGTTACCTAATTTCTTGTTATTTTCAAGTCAAAATTATCCAATAACCTGAATCGTGTGTTGCAATGATCACAACACATTTATTTTTCTCACAGACAATTATTTATTTGTATGAAAAAAAACAAAAAACAGATTAAGTTAATGGTGCTTGACTTACTGTTGCCAAAACTTTGTAGTAAATTAATAAATAGCCTTATAACCCATAATGCAGCTTGCTAAATATTCTTCATGCTGCTTTATTATAATCACAACACTGTCTCTAATGAAGAATGTGATGCTGCTCTGGTGTAGTTGTTCATTTTAGGCATGCAGAGAAAGTGAGCAGCCACTAGATGTTTAACTAGTATGATAAAATAATACATTAAGTTTCTATAACATCAGACAGGGAAGCAGACACATTCAAAGGAATATCAGCTTGTCCAGTCTATTTTCAGCCATCATAAAAATCGACCTGCACGTGTCCTGTTTTAGAAAAATGTCAATACTGTTGCTTTTCTGTTATTGAGGCATGCTTGTCTACATGGTGGCCATAAAATCATACAAACCTCATTCATGTGAAATCTCTTTAACTTGAGTTACATCCACTGGTTTTGAGGGGTTCTCTTGCTTGAGGGCAACCTTTCTCCTCTGCTTGTTTACAGGCCTGCTGTCACTCCATGCTGCACACCTGGAATCACTTCCTCCTCATCAGTGGACTGCATAAAAGCTTCAGTCATCTAGCCACGCCCCTTTTCCATTGGTTATTTCCTCTTCTCCATTGGTGTTGTTGAAATGTGGTTGTCTCTGAATGTAACTCTGTGTACAAAATATATTAACAACTCTGAGAAGAGCTTTTCTGATCTTCTGTGAACTTTACTATTGAAGAGCTTTCGCTTGGATGGAAAGTTTGTTAGGGGTGCACTCCCATTTTTATTTCAACAAACTTTTCTCCTGATTTGTGGCCAGTCAGGGAACTCAGGAAATTTCATTTTTTATTTTGTTAGATAAGAGGTGATTTAGTTTTTTTTAGCAAGAAGGGGCAATCTTTTGTTTGTTGCTTTGGTCTTGGAGACCCTGAAGTTCATTGCTTCACTTTTGTCTGTAACACCAAGAACTAGGACAAATTAATCTTTGTAATGTCAAATTTGGCTGATCTTGCATCATTAGCTTTGTTTAGTTTACATTTTGGTACACCCTGTGCCTCCTAGAGTCAGTCCAAGGGTTGGAACATGTCTATGGATTAATCATGATTTAAAATGTGACGCACCTGCTTTTAGTGCAAATATATCCTCCCATTAGCTTTGCCGCCTTCGTTTTTGGGGCACAGGGGTCACTGGCGCTCATGTCCAGCAGTCACTGCGAGCGGCAGTGGACACCCTGGTCAGATCTCCAGTCCATCACAGGGACACATGGAGACAAACAAGTCAACCATTCACTCTTGTTCACACCTAAGGACAATTTAGAGTTACCAATCAGTCTAACATGCATGATTTTTGGTCTGTGGGAAGAAACCGGAGTACCCGGAGAAAACCCATGCATGCACGGGAAGAACATGCGAACTCCACTCAGAAAGACCCCTTTTTGGGATTTGATCCAGCAACCTTCTAGCTGATAAGCAGAAACTCTACCAACTGCAACACCGTGCCGCCCACTGCAATACGAAAAAGAAAAATATTCTCAGTAACAGCTAAGGCTCTGGTTTTATTTTCTCCTTCAAAACAGTAATTAAGAATATAACTACAAAACAATATATAATAAATTTTAAAAGTTCAAAGGATTCACCATTTAGCCGGCTAATTTGCTGCAGAGAAAAAACTGAAACCAGTGGATTTCTCTGGACCCCAAAATGTATTTGGCATGTTTATTTCTTCACAAGTAGAAACAGAAACCATCACTGGGAATGTTTGCTATCTTACTTTAATTTGTTTAAAGTTTCCAAGACAATCCTGTGTTGGAAGGTAGAACCAAAATAACACCTGCTTTGATTTTTACAGACAGCCACTATCAAACGGACACTGTGGCTCAGAGAAGAAACTCACAATACCACGCAATGAGTCAACGTGCAATCATTATTATACCTGTCAGTCTCAGGAGAATTACCAGTAATCTCAGAGGAGCAGAGAAGACAGCAGTCAGTGTCTTTGTTTAAGGATTATATAAAATCATTTGGGTTCAGGAGGGAAGATGTACTTGTATCCTCTCCGTCAGTTTAAAATGGCTTTTTGTATTCCCTACATTCACACCCCCATTAACACATAACTTGGCATAGAGCTATTCCTAATTTTAATTTGTCCATGCACTGACCCGCTTGAGCCCACGATTACTTTCTAATTACCTGAGAACAGGTCAGATCACCGTCATCTGCAATTTAAAGCTGAACGATTTAGTGCAGACCTGACATCATAGGTTTCTGAAAGAAACATAAATGTTTAAGGAACAACTCAACGATGAGTGCTCAAGCATGTAACGTAAAAAAAGCTTGAAGGTCTTTAGCTTTATGTCTTGCTCAAAATTTTATTTCTCTGGGGGTCCATTTAAAGGGTTCTGGATTGGAGTTTAGTAGAAATGTTAATAAAACGTTAATAAATATAGCTATATAGGCAAAAATCTTACTGCCTCCCAACAGCACATGGCATTTGGATCTTCAAAGAAACAAACGTGAGGAACTGTAGGTGTTCCCTTCACAACACGAGTACAGAGGTGTCAGGAAAATATTTGAACCCTCTCACTGGGTTGGGATTACAGGTGCAACATTCAAATGGTTCTGTTCGTACCTAAGTGACAGGAGTTTCTGTGTTAAGTTTGGAAATAGTGTTTCTGCGTCAGTGCCTCTTTTTTCTGGGGTCTCACAGGGCTCAAATCTTAGACTCCTTTTGTTTTCACTCTATTTACTCCCTTTGGGTCTGTTCTGAGGAAACATGACCTTTCATTCCATTGTTATGCTGATGATTGTCAGATTTATATGCCCTTAAAACCTAACAGTTCTTGTTCTGTTCACTGTCTTTAAAAATGTCTTGATGACATCAAGGCATGGATAGCTTCAAATTTAAGTTTTATAATAATAAAAAAAAACAAGTCATTGTGCTTTAGACTGAGCTCTACCGCTCTCTGATCCTGTAAACCTTGACTCTCTTCAACATTATTTTAAGCAGTCTGCTATGAAGCTCATGATGGTTTTAGACTCTGACTTTAAGGTTTTTTTTTATTTTTTTTATTCCCCTTTTGGATACTCCCTTTTTCAGGTGTCGTCATAGTGAACTAAGTCACAGTAAGACATGACGATTGTTTTTACACCGGATGCCCTTCCTGAAGCAACCACAGACCACCGAGCTACCACTGACTTTAAGTTTAATAAACAGATGAACTCTGTTCTGCAGAAAAGCTTCTTCCAGTTAAGGCAGACAACTAAACATAAGCCCCTGTTGACCAGATCTGACTTTTGAAAAAAATGTCCATGCCTCCATCACAACCCAGCTGGACTACTGAAATGTGTTTCATGTTGGAGTCAGTCAGGTCTCCCTTTCGGTTTGAGCACATTTCACCAGTTTTGTCCTCCCTTCACTGGCTCCCTGTACGTATAAGAATTGATTTTAAAATTCTCCTGTGGATCGTTAAGTGCATTAACGGTCTTGCACCTTCATAACTCTCTGACCTACTTCAACCACATGTTCCTTCTCGGGTGCTGAGATCATCTGACCTGCTGCTTTTGGATGAAGCTCGGAGGAGATTGTGATTTTTCAGTCATGGGCCTTAAACTCTGGAACAATCTCTCTCAAGCATTAGACATGACACTTCACTTCCTGTTTTTAACTCTCTTCATAAAACACACCTTTTTTCACTGACGTTTAACACCATGTGGTTTGATTTAGTATTTCATTGTTTCTCATTGTTTTGGAGTTTTTATTTATTTATTCATGCTTTCAATTACATATTGCTGTTTTTTTTTTTTTAACTGCCATGATCTTCTTGCTAAGCACTTTGGTAACAGCTGCTGTTTCAAATGTGCTTTATAAATAAATTTGACTTGACTTTTCCAGCGAGAAGGTGTTACATCTCTGTATAAACCATCAAACAAGTGCTGTGTTTGTGACAGACACATTTCAACACCTGCTATCTGCTAAGTTTTGGATGCAGAACACTTACAAACTGCTCATATCTGCTAAACTTAATGGGTGTGGTTAAATGGAATCAAAGCTTTTTTTGCTGATGCAGAAACAAAGCAGATGGTGGAAGCCGATTATTTTAGCCAAACTGGAGCAGATAGCATCCAGCAGTGAATCCAGTGAGCAGGGTTTCCTAAAGCTTGAAGGTTTAAATGAAAAATTGATGCTTTCATTTGGTGACAGAATCAAACTTAATTAATGACAACACACACACACATTCTTAGGCACCAGTGAGAAGGCACAGACTTTCTCAGTTTTACTGTAAAGAAGGAGGGATTGAAGTCTTCCTGTAACCCTGTACTTAAGCTGTTAAAATCCATCAGTCATTCCGTTAAACCGTATGCATGAAGCCTGAGGAGAAGTACATTTAGAGAAATGCTGCAGGAAAGAGAAAAATGACTTTCAAGTACAAACCAAAGTGAAAAAGTTTTTCTCTTCATCACTTCCTGTCGCGTCTTTCTTTGTGCTTTTGTATCCAGTGATTAAAAATCTTCTACCTACGTCTGCTCATTTATTCAACATTTCCCTTCCTTGTGTCTGACTCTCATTTAAACAAGAAGTTGATGACTAATCCATTCACCCAAGTTTAGTTTTTTGAACATCTGCTCATAATTAACTATTGCCACAGATAACCAAATGCTGTGAACAAACTTTGCATTAATAATATTTTTCTCTGTCTGTAAATGATACAAACAGGATGATTCAGTACTTGATTGTGGAAATAGATAAATGTACATAAATAGAATAAGTTTTATTATCATTGCACCAAAGTACAGTGAGATCATGTTCGAACAGGCGTCCGAAAGATGAGTGGAGTGCACGTTGCTGCTTCTCCTGAAAGCGTGGCCCCTTATTGTTTTAGATAAAGGGGAAAATACCATGAGGAAAGATAGTGGTATTACAAAAAGATCTCTTCACACCTTGTCTTTACCAGGACACGATTGAAGACGTAAACCAGCTGATTTTGAGTGCTCGAAGCATGAACCAAACCTTCACACATTGTTGGCAGTTTTGCCATGGCCAAAACTGCCACTGCCATCTTTTTCAGTAGCCAATAACATAGTTATGTGCCAATGCCAAAAAAACAGAAACCCTGCTCCTATGATTTCAATGATATAAACATCTTCGGTGTCCTCCTGAGACAATCCAGAAAGACACATCAGCTTCCAAACCCCTTACGGATCCATGACGTACCCTGCTGCGTGCGTCTCAGTGGGGCATGGCGGCTCTCCAGAACCTTATCGCTTGGCTGAAAAATTGTATTGATTTTGTTGAAAGTCCAGCTGACCAGATCCATGACAGTAATTTACAATTTGAAAAATGTGTAAATAGAAGCTCCGATACACAGAGAGCAAAAAAGCAGGAGGAGGATGGGAAAGGGAAGAAAAGCATCCGAGAACGACTGAGGAAAAAAATCCTAGAATAAATCACTGTTTCCAGAAATGACCAGATTACTCAATAATAATAATAACAATAATAATAATAATAATAATAATAATAATAATAATAATAATAATAATAATAATAATAATAATAATAAAACACCACTAAACTTTCCCTGAAAACCTCTTTTAACAGTGATGTTGAACAACTATAGTAAATATTAAACTCTCACGTCAAATGTATAACCATTAGAACCAGTATGGTTAAAAAAAATAAAAAAAAGTTACCTGTTTCCAAGAGGCGGAGGTAGTCGATAATGTTTTTGACTAAAAAAATACAAAAAATGTCCATAATTTGGTCGGCTTTACAAATTTTGATCTACATTTGTAAAATTTGCAAGATAGTAGCTGTGATTGATCCTAAATACAGATTTATGGTCAGTCCAATTCAAGATGGCTCCTGCACCACTCAGACACCCGTCTTATTTGGACATCGAGGCATGCACTAATGCTTGTTTTGTAAAAGAATAAAATAAAGCGCTGCCAGCAGGTGCTGACTTCAGTAAAGTGAAGTGAAGCACAGACCTGCTGGGGAGATGGTGATCTATAAAAATGCATTTTACATGTTTGTCTAAGATTATTCAAAAGATTTTCTTGTAAAAGAAGTCATTAATTAAATATACAACAGAGTGCACAGTAAAAGAAAGCATCTGCCAGCATGCAGCAAAGACAACACATTTCACAGTGGAACAAGATCTGCCAACAATACATGATCTCTCCTTTTATTTTGACATTTGTCTGCTGTTCCTCCCTCGTTCACTCTGCTCCCCATTTTCCTCTGGCCTGTGTGATTTACAATCTTAACGCTGCTAACATACATGAAAAATAAGTGGATACACTGGAGGAGGATGTTTCTCTTTACTGATGGCTCCCTGCAGGAGCTTTCTATAATGCATGTGCATGAATCCCCCTCCCCCCCTCCCCCAGTGTGTTTAATAGGGTGCTTTCATGATCTGGCAGCAGATCACGTTGGTTAAGAGGAAAACCATCTTGCACTCTACCTGTCTGTACGTTGTGTATTAGAATGACCATGTGGCCCCTGGTTTTTCTGTGGTTGTGTCTCTGCAGCTTAACCACAAAATGTTCTGCGAGAGTTTCAGTCGAGCTGAAATTATATTTGCTAATGGAGCTGTTTCAGGACAAGAAGGCTTCTAGAGAAACAGATCTTTCTGTTTTGATTGATCCATTCATCATCTTCCTCTTGTTCTGGACTCAGGACTTGGGGGCAGCATCTTGAGGGAGGTCCAGACGTCTCTCTCCACAGCCTCTTCCAGCTCTTCAGGGAGGACTCCAAGGTGTTCCCAGGCCAACTGAGAGACAGTCTCTCCAGTGTGTCCTGGGTCTTTCCTGGGGCCTTCTCCCAGTCGGACATGTATGAAGCACCTCCCTAGGGAGGCGCCTAGGGGGCATCCTTACTAGATGATTGAACCACCTCCTTGTCTCCTTTTGTTGTGGAGGAGCAGTGGTTCTACTCAGTCTCTCCTGATAACCGAACTTATCACCCTGTCTGTCTCTAATGGAGAGTCCAGCTACTCTGCAGAGGAAACTCATTTCAACCTCCTGTATCCACAATCTCATTTTTACGGTCACTACCAGAGTTCATGACCAGAGGTGAGGGCAGGAACATAGACTGACTGGTAAACAGAGAGATTTGTCTTATCGCTCATCTCCCTCTTCACCACAACGGACCAGTTCAGAATCC